>JADLZK010001253.1:0-77666 GCA_015847255.1 Hyparrhenia diplandra
AAAATAGATCCAAAGGGTTACTAAAGTGACCTCGTTGGAAGCCCAACAGATGTAATTCAATGTATCAAAAGTAAAATTCTTACTGTGTATCACGGGCAAATGAAGAGACAAAAGATGCCATTTTGGCCTCCCTTCGAGCGTATTTCTATCAACATTTCCGGTATCGGTATTTTAACAAGATAGATCCAGCTAGCCATGAAAACTCCGACCGTTGGAAGCCCACCAGATGTAATTCAAATCCATCAAAAGTAAAATTTTACGGTGTATCAATGGGCAAATAAGAGACAAAAGATGCCATTTTGGGCCTCCCTTCGAGCAGATTTCTATCAACATTTCTCGAGATTGGCGATTTTTGACCAAGATAGATCTAGTCGCCATGAAAAAGTAACCGTTTGAAGCCCAACATGACCTAATTTAGAGACCGAAAAGTATAATTCTTACGCTTATCACGTTGGGGCAGCTAAGGAGACAAAAGATGCCATTTTGGCGTGACATTTTTGAGCATTGAATTAACAAATCCGGTGATTGGCGGCTAGTAGAAAGCTCATTTTGAGATCCAGGTCCATGTCCGACAGGGGACCGAAGTTGGAAGCCCAAAAGATGTAATCTGTAATGTATCAAAAGCGCATTGGGCCAACAGTATCACGATTGGCACATTTTGAGACAAAAAGATGCCATTTTGAAGCCTCCTTAAAAGTAAAGCGTGCACGTTTCTATCAAAAGATGCTACTTTTGGGCGATTTTGACCAAGATAGATCCACGCCAGATGAAGTGACCACCAGAAGCCCATCAGGATAAATTCAACGTTATCAAAAAATTTGGCTGTATCATCACGGCGGCAACAAGAGAAAAAGATGCCATTTTGGCCTCCCTTCTAAAAGATTTCTATCAACATTTCGGAGATTGGCGGATTTTGACCAAGATAGATCCACCCAAGAATGAAAAGTGACCCGCAAAGCCCAACATGACTAATTTAGAGGATCGAAAAGTATAATTTTGGCAGCTATCACGCAAAGTGCATGAGCCAAAAGATGCCATTTTGGCCTCCATTCGTGGAAATTCTCGCGATTCCTCGTGACATTTTTTGACCAAAATCCAATCCAGGGATTCGACTGACCTCGCTGGGAAGTAGTGAAAGATATATTTTGAAATCCATAAGTCCATGTAAAATTCTGTGGCATCACCAAGGCTCGCAAAATTAAGAGACAAAGAGATGCAACATTTTTTGGCCTCCCTTCGAGCCCAATTTAACTATCAACATTATGCGAGATTGCGGATTTTTGACCAAGATAGATCCACGCCATGAAAAGTGACTAACGACGAAGCCCAATGTGATGTAATTTAACGTTATCAAAAGTAAAATTTTACGTATCACATGGGCAATTCAAGATCAAAAAGATGCCATTTTGGCCTCCCTTTGAAGACAGATGCATTTCTATCAACATTTCCGGGAGATTGGCAGATTTTTGACCAAGATAGATCCAAATCCGTAATAAAAAGTGACCTCGTTGGAAGCCCAACATGACCTAATTTAGAGTATCAAAAAGTAAAATTCTTACGCTTATCACATGGGAAAGCTAAGGAGCCCAAAGATGCCATTTTGGCCTCCATTCGTGGGAAATTGGTCACGATTCCCGGGTGACATTTTTTGAGTTTTAACCAAATAGTAGTGATTCGAAAGTGACTCCGTGAAGCCCAACAGAAAGTAATTTTTGAAATCCATAAGTCCATGTCCGATAGGTATCGCCAAGGCTCGCAAAATTGACGGGTTTTCAAAAGAGGTCATTTTCGCCTCCGTCTCGCAGATTGGCCAACATTTATGGAGATTGGCGATTTTTTGACCAAGATAGATCCAGCCGCCACGAAAGTGACCCGTTGGAAGCCCAACAGATGTAATTTAACGTTATCTAAAAGTAAAATTTTACTGTGTATCACGCGGGGCAAATGAAGAGACAAAAGATGCCATTTTGGCCTCCCCTTCGAGCGCATTTCAATCAACATTTCTCGGAGATTGGCATTTTTGACCAAGATAGATCCAGTCGCCAGAAAAGTGACCCGTTGGAAGCCCAACAGATGTAATTTAACGTTATCAAAAGTAAAATTTTATAGGTATCACGTGGCAGATGCCAAGAGACAAAAGATGCCATTTTGGCCTCCCTTCGAGCAGATTTCTATCAACATTTCCGACGAGATTGGCGGATTTTTGACCAAGATAGATCCAGTCACCATAAAAGTGACCCGTTGGAAGCCCAACATGACCTAATTTAGAGGATCGAAAAAGTATAATTTACGCTATCACGTCCGGGCAGCTAAGGAGCCAAAAGATGCCATTTTGGCCTCCATTCGTGGAAATTTCTATCACGATTCCTAGCGGTGACATTTTTTGTTCAAAATAACTCCAATCATAGTGATTTCGACCGCGGAAGCTAGTAGAAAGCTATTTTTGAAATCCATAAGTCCATGTCTCGATAGGCATCTTAAGGCTCGCAAATTGACGGTTTTCAAAAGAGGTCATTTTCGCCTCCGTCGAGATTTATGCCAACATTTATGGAGATTGGCAGATTTTTTGACCAAGATAGATCCGCCACGAAAGTGACCTCGTTGGAAGCCCAACAGATGTAATTCAACGTATCAAAAAGTAAAATTTTACATAGTGTATCACGTGGGCAATAAGAGACAAAAGATGCCATTTTGGCCTCCCTTCGTGCAGATTTCTATCAACATTTCTCGAGATTGGCGGATTTTTTAACCAAGATAGATCCAACATGCACGAAAGTGACCCGTTGGAAGCCCAACATGATGTAATTTAGAGGATCAAAAGTAAAATTTACAGTATCACGTGGGCAAATAAGAGACAAAAGATGCCATTTTGGCCTCCATTCTAGATTTTTGAGATTTTCCAACATTCCTAGAGATTTGCGGATTTTTTGACCAAAATAGATCCAGTCGCAAGTGAGATAAAGAGTGACCCGTTGGAAGCCCAACAGAATGTAATTTTATGAGGATCCAAAAGTAAAATTCTTGAGCCCAACAGTATCACGTATCAAAAAGCAAAATTGAAGAGACAAAAGATGCCATTTTGGCCTCCATTCGCGAAATTTCAGCCAACATTTCCTGGCGATTGACAGATTTTTGACCAAGATAGATCCAATCACCATGAAAGTGACCGTTGGAAGCCCAACAGATGTAATTCAACGCATCAAAAAGTAAAATTTCTTAGGTATCACGTTGAACCGAAGAGACAAAAGATGCCATTTTGGCCTCCCTTCGAGGGGCATTTCTATCAACATTTCGGAGATTGGCGGATTTTTTAACCAAGATAGATCCAATCGTAGTGAAAGTGACCGTTGGAAGCCCAACATGACCTATTTTTAGAAATCCAAAAGTATAATTTTTACAGTTATCATGGGCCTAAGGAGCCCAAAGATGCCATTTTGGCCTTTTAAAAGAGGAAATTGGCCAACGATTCCTAGCGGTGACATTTTTTGAGTTTCAACTCCATTCGGCAGATTTTTGACCAAGATAGAATAAATTTTTGAAAGAGGTCCATGAAAGTGACCCGTTGGAAGCCCAACAGATGTAATTCAACGTATCAAAAAGTAAAATTTTACATGGTATCACGCGTGGGCATTTAAAATTTAACGAAGAGAAAAAAGATGCCATTTTGGCCTCGCCTCCGACAAAAGATGCCATTTTGGCCCAACATTTTCGCGATTGGCGATTTTTGACCAAGATAGATGTGGGCCGCCATGAAAAGTGACCCGTTGGAAGCCCAACAGATGTAATTCAACGCATCAAAAAGTAAAATTTTCTGTGTATCACGTGGCAAACCGAAGAGACAAAAGATGCCATTTTTGGCCTCCCTTCGAGCAGATTTCTATCAACATTTTCGAGATTGGCGGATTTTTAACCAAGATAGATCCGGGGCCGCAATAAAAGTGACCCGTTGGAAGCCCAACATGACCTAATTTAGAGGATCGAAAAGTATAATTTTACGCTTATCACGTGGGGCAGCCTAAGGAGCCCAAAGATGCCATTTTGGCCTCCATTCAGTGGAAATTTCGTCACGATTCCTAGCGGTGACATTTTTTGAGTTCCGTAACTCCAATCGTAGTGATTCGACTCGCGCGGTTAGTAGAAAGCTATTTTTGAAATCCATAAGTCCATGTCTCGATAGGCACGCGAAGGCTCGCAAAATTGACGGTTTTCAAAAGAGGTCATTCGCCTCCGTCGGGCGCAGATTTTATCAACATTTATGGAGATTGGCAGATTTTTGACCAAGATAGATCCAGCCGCCACGAAAAGTGACCCGTTGGAAGCCCAACAGATGTAATTCAACGTTATCAAAAAGTAAAATTCTTACAGTGTATCACGTGGGCAGTCAAGAGACAAAAGATGCCATTTTGGCCTCCCTTCGTGCGCAGATTTCTATCAACATTTCGGCGATTGGCAGATTTTTGACCAAGATAGATCCCGCCGCCATGAAAAGTGACCGTTGGAAGCCCAACATGATGTAATTCAACGCATCAAAAGTAAAATTTGCTGTGTATCACGTGGCAAATAAGAGACAAAAGATGCCATTTTGGCCTCCCTTCGAAGAGATTTCTATCAACATTTTGAGATTGGCGGATTTTTAACCAAGATAGATCCAAAGCTAAGAATAAAAGTGACCCGTTGGAAGCCCAACATGACCTAATTTAGAGGATCGAAAAGTATAATTCTTACAGTTATCACGTGGGGGCAAAATTAAGGAGCCCAAAGATGCCATTTTGGCCTCCATTCAGTGGAAATTTCTATCAGTAACATTCCTAGCGGTGACATTTTTGAGTGACCAAGAAGATCCAATCGTAGTGATTCTCGACCGTATGGTTAGTAGAAAGCTATTTTTTGAAATCCATAAGTCCATGTAAATAGGCATCGCGAAGGCTCGCAAAATTGAAGAGACAAAAGAGGTCATTTTGGCCTCCGTCGCAGATTGGCCAACATTTATGGAGATTGGCAGATTTTTGACCAAGATAGATCCAAATACCACGAAAAGTGACCTCGTTGGAAGCCCAACAGATGTAATTCAACGTATCAAAAGTAAAATTTTACTGTGTATCACGTGGGCAGCTGAAGAGACAAAAGATGCCATTTTGGCCTCCCTTCAGGCAGATTTCTATCAACATTTCGGGCGATTGGCAGATTTTTGACCAAGATAGATCCAAATGCCGCCATGAAAGTGACCCGTTGGAAGCCCAACAGATGTAATTCAACGCATCAAAAGTAAAATTTTTACGCATGTGTATCACGTGGGCAACTGAAGAGACAAAAGATGCCATTTTGGCCTCCCTTCGAGCAGATTTCTATCAACATTTCGAGATTGGCGGATTTTTAACCAAGATAGATCCAGCCAAGAATAAAGTGACCCGTTGGAAGCCCAACATGACCTAATTTAGAGGATCGAAAAGTATAATTCTTACAGTTATCACGTGGGGCAGCTAAGGAGCCCAAAGATGCCATTTTGGCCTCCATTCAGTGGAAATTTCACCAACGATTCCTAGCGGTGACATTTTTTGAGTTCCTGATAACTCCAATCGTAGTGATTCCGACTCCGTGCGAAGTTAGTAGAAAGCTATTTTTGAAATCCATAAGTCCATGTCCGATAGGCATCGCGAAGGCTCGCAAAATTGACGGTTTTCAAAAGAGGTCATTCCCGCCTCCATTCGGCAGATTATCAACATTTATGGAGATTGGCGATTTTTGACCAAGATAGATCCGGGGCCGCCAATAAAAGTGACCCGTTGGAAGCCCAACAGATGTAATTTAACGTATCAAAAGTAAAATTCTTACAGGTATCACGGGCAGCTGAAGAGACAAAAGATGCCATTTTGGCCTCCATTCGGGCAGCCAACATTTCCGGGCGGCGACATTTTTTTGACCAAGATAGATCCAATCGTAGCCATGAAAGTGACCGTTGGAAGCCCAACAGATGTAATTCAACGCATCAAAAGTAAAATTCTTACAGGTATCACATGGGCAAAATTGAAGAGACAAAAGATGCCATTTTGGCCTCCCTTCGCGCAGATGTGATTTCTATCAACATTTCTGGAGATTGGCGGATTTTTGACCAAGATAGATCCAGCCGCCAAAAGTGACCGTTGGAAGCCCAACATGATGTAATTTAGAGGATCGAAAAGTATAATTTTACAGTATCACGTGGGGCAGCTAAAGAGCCCAAAGATGCCATTTTGGCCTCCATTCAGGAAATTTATCAACATTTCCTAGTGATTGACATTTTTTGACCAAGATAGATCCAATCGTAATAAAGTGACCCGAGCTAGTAGAAGCCCAATTTTTGTAATCCAAAGTCCATGTCCGATAGGCATCACGAAGGCTCGCAAAAGACAAAAGATGCCATTTTGGGTCATTCGCCTCCGATTATCAACATTTCCGCATTTTTAACCAAGATAGATCCAACATTTATGGAGATTGGCATGATTTTTGACCAAGATAGATCTAATCACCGCCAGCCCAAAGAAAGTGACCTCGTTGGAAGCCCAACAGATGTAATTCAACGTGATCAAAAGTAAAATTCTTATAAGTCCATGTATCACGTGGGCAAATAAGAGACAAAAGATGCCATTTTGGCCTCCATTCGCGATTTTATCAACATTTATGGGCGATTGGCGATTTTTTGACCAAGATAGATCCGGGCCATAGTGAAAGTGACCGTTGGAAGCCCAACAGATGTAATTCAACGCATCAAAAGTAAAATTTTACAGGTATCACGGGCAAAATTGAAGAGACAAAAGATGCCATTTTGGCCTCCCTTCGGGTGCAGATTTCTATCAACATTTCGAGATTGGCGGATTTTTAACCAAGATAGATCCAAACCAATAAAAGTGACCCGTTGGAAGCCCAACATGACCTAATTTAGAGGATCGAAAAGTATAATTTTACAGCTTATCACGTGGGGCAGCCTAAGGAGCCCAAAGATGCCATTTTGGCCTCCATTCGTGGGAAATTTCGTCACGATTCCTAGCGGTGACATTTTTTGACCAAGAACTCCAATCGTAGTGATTCCGACTCCGCGGGAAGCTAGTAGAAAGCTATTTTTGAAATCCATAAGTCCATGTCCGATAGGCATCGCGAAGGCTCGCAAAATTGACGGAGACAAAAGAGGTCATTCGCCTCCTCCGTCGCAGATTTGGCCAACATTTATGGAGATTGGCAGATTTTTGACCAAGATAGATCCAGCCGCCACGAAAGTGACCCGTTGGAAGCCCAACAGATGTAATTCAACGTATCAAAAGTAAAATTCTGGCCTGTGTATCACGTGGGCAGTCAAGAGACAAAAGATGCCATTTTGGCCTCCGTCAGGCAGATTTGGCCAACATTTCTCGCGATTGGCAGATTTTTGACCAAGATAGATCCGGGCCGCCATTTAAAAGTGACCCGTTGGAAGCCCAACAGATGTAATTCAACGCATCAAAAGTAAAATTTTACTGTGTATCACGTGGGCAGTCAAGAGACAAAAGATGCCATTTTGGCCTCCCTTCGAGCAGATTTCTATCAACATTTCGAGATTGGCGGATTTTTAACCAAGATAGATCCGCCGCAATAAAAGTGACCCGTTGGAAGCCCAACATGACCTAATTTAGAGGATCGAAAAGTATAATTTTACAGCTTATCACGTGGGCAGCTAAGGAGCCCAAAGATGCCATTTTGGCCTCCATTCGGGAAATTTGGTCACGATTCCTAGCGGTGACATTTTTTGAGTTCCGTAACTCCAATCGTAGTGATTCTCGACTCCGCGGCGGCTAGTAGAAAGCTATTTTTGAAATCCATAAGTCCATGTCTCGATAGGCATCGCGAAGGCTCGCAAAATTGACGGTTTTCAAAAGAGGTCATTCCGCCTCCGTCGGGCAGATTGGCCAACATTTATGGAGATTGGCAGATTTTTGACCAAGATAGATCCAGCCGCCACGAAAAGTGACCCGTTGGAAGCCCAACAGATGTAATTCAACGTATCAAAAGTAAAATTTTACAGTGTATCACGTGGGCAACTGAAGAGACAAAAGATGCCATTTTGGCCTCCGTCGTGCGCATTTCGCCAACATTTCGGGCGATTGGCAGATTTTTGACCAAGATAGATCCGGGGCCGCCACGAAAAGTGACCCGTTGGAAGCCCAACAGATGTAATTCAACGCATCAAAAGTAAAATTCTTACAGGTATCACGTGGGCAAGCTGAAGAGACAAAAGATGCCATTTTGGCCTCCCTTCGAGCAGATTTCTATCAACATTTTTCGAGATTGGCGGATTTTTAACCAAGATAGATCCAAACGCAAATAAAAAGTGACCCGTTGGAAGCCCAACATGACCTAATTTAGAGGATCGAAAAGTATAATTTTACAGCTTATCACATGGGCAGCTAAGGAGCCCAAAGATGCCATTTTGGCCTCCATTCAGTGGAAATTTTCGTCACGATTCCTAGCGGTGACATTTTTTGAGTTCCGATAACTCCAATCGTAGTGATTCTCGACCCGTGCGAAGCTAGTAGAAAGCTATTTTTGAAATCCATAAGTCCATGTCTCGATAGGCATCGCGAAGGCTCGCAAAATTGACGGTTTTCAAAAGAGGTCATTCCGCCTCCGTCGGCAGATTTCTATCAACATTTATGGAGATTGGCAGATTTTTGACCAAGATAGATCCGCGGCCGCCACGAAAAGTGACCCGTTGGAAGCCCAACAGATGTAATTCAACGTTATCAAAAGTAAAATTCTTACTGTGTATCACGTGGGCAAACCAAGAGACAAAAGATGCCATTTTGGCCTCCCGCTCAGGCAGATTATCAACATTTTCGGGCGATTGGCGGATTTTTGACCAAGATAGATCCGGCCGCCATGAAAGTGACCGTTGGAAGCCCAACAGATGTAATTCAACGTATCAAAAGTAAAATTTTACAGTATCACATGGGCAAACAAGAGACAAAAGATGCCATTTTGGCCTCCTTCGAGCAGATTTCTATCAACATTTCTCGAGATTGGCGGATTTTTAACCAAGATAGATCCGCCACCAATAAAAAGTGACCCGTTGGAAGCCCAACATGACCTAATTTAGAGGATCGAAAAGTATAATTTTACAGTTATCACAAGGGGGGCAGCTTAGGAGCCCAAAGATGCCATTTTGGCCTCCATTCAGTGGAAATTTCGCCAACATTCCTAGCGGATTGACATTTTTTGAGTTCAAGATAGATCCAATCGTAGTGATTCCGACTGGTTAGTAGAAAGCCAATTTTTGAAATCCATAAGTCCATGTAAAATTCTTAATAGGCATCGCGAAGGCTCGCAAAATTGACGGTTTTCAAAAGAGGTCAAAATTGGCCAACATTTATGGAGATTGGCAGATTTTTGACCAAGATAGATCCGCCGCCACGAAAGTGACCCGTTGGAAGCCCAACAGATGTAATTCAACGTATCAAAAGTAAAATTCTTACAGTATCACGTGGGCCTGAAGAGACAAAAGATGCCATTTTTCGCGTGTGATTTGGCCAACATTTCGGGCGATTGGCAGATTTTTGACCAAGATAGATCCAGCCGCACGAAAGTGACCCGTTGGAAGCCCAACAGATGTAATTCAACGCATCAAAAGTAAAATTTTACAGTATCACGTGGGCAGCTGAAGAGACAAAAGATGCCATTTTGGCCTCCCTTCGAGCAGATTTCTATCAACATTTTCGAGATTGGCGGATTTTTAACCAAGATAGATCCAAATAAGAATAAAAGTGACCCGTTGGAAGCCCAACATGACCTAATTTAGAGGATCGAAAAGTATAATTTTACGCTATCACGTAAGGGCAAAAATTAAGGAGCCCAAAGATGCCATTTTGGCCTCCATTCGTGGAAATTTCGTCACGATTCCTAGCGGTGACATTTTTTGAGTTCCAAGATAGATCCAATCGTAGTGATTCTCGACTCCGAAGCCCGGCTAGTAGAAAGCTATTTTTGAAATCCATAAGTCCATGTCCGATAGGCATCGCGAAGGCTCGCAAAATTGACGGTTTTCAAAAGAGGTCATTTTCGCCTCCATTCTCGCAGATTTGCCAACATTTATGGAGATTGGCAGATTTTTGACCAAGATAGATCCGGGGCCGCCACGAAAAGTGACCCGTTGGAAGCCCAACAGATGTAATTCAACGTATCAAAAGTAAAATTTTACAGTGTATCACGTGGGCAGCTGAAGAGACAAAAGATGCCATTTTGGCCTCCCTTCGCAGATTTCTCATCAACATTTCTCGGGCGATTGGCAGATTTTTGACCAAGATAGATCCGGGGCCCACGAAAAAGTGACCCGTTGGAAGCCCAACAGATGTAATTCAACGCATCAAAAAGTAAAATTCTTACAGTGTATCACGTGGGCAAATTGAAGAGACAAAAGATGCCATTTTGGCCTCCCTTCGAGCAGATTTCTATCAACATTTTCGAGATTGGCGGATTTTTAACCAAGATAGATCCAATCGTAATAAAGTGACCCGTTGGAAGCCCAACATGACCTAATTTAGAGGATCGAAAAGTATAATTCTTACAGCTTATCACGGGGCAGCTAAGGAGCCCAAAGATGCCATTTTGGCCTCCAAAAGATTCCTAGCGGTGACATTTTTTGAGTTCCGTAACTCCAATCGTAGTGATTCCGACTAGCGGTAGTAGAAAGCTATTTTTGAGTTCCATAAGTCCCGAATCGTAGTGATTGACGGTTTTCAAAAGAGGTCCAACATTTATGGAGATTAGATTTTTGACCAAGATAGATTTTGAAAGTGACCCATGGAAGCCCCAGATGTAATTCAGGTATCAAAAAGTAAAATTCGCTGTGTATCATTGACAAGAGACAAAAGATGCCATTTTGGCCTCCGTTCGGCAGATTTCTCCAACATTTATGGAGATTGGCAGATTTTTGACCAAGATAGATCCAACGCCATGAAAGTGACCGTTGGAAGCCCAACAGATGTAATTCAACGTTATCAAAAAGTAAAATTCTTACAGTGTATCACGTGGGCACCGAAGAGACAAAAGATGCCATTTTGGCCTCCCTTCGAGCAGATTTCTATCAACATTTCGAGATTGGCAGATTTTTGACCAAGATAGATCCAGCCGCCAATAAAAGTGACCTCGTTGGAAGCCCAACATGACCTAATTTAAGGATCAAAAAGTAAAATTTTACAGCTTATCACGTGGGCAGCTAAGAGCCCAAAGATGCCATTTTGGCCTCCATTCGGGAATTTTATCAACATTCCTAGCGGTGACATTTTTTGACCAAGATAGATCCAATCATAGTGATAAAAGTGACCCGTTGGAAGCCCAACAGAAAGCTAATTTTTGAAATCCAAAAGTCCAATTTTGATAGGCATATCGAAGGCTCGCAAAATTGACGGTTTTCAAAAGAGGTCATTTTGGCCTCCATTCGGGAAGATTGGCCAACATTTATGGAGATTGGCAGATTTTTGACCAAGATAGATCCAATCGCCAGTGAAAAGTGACCCGTTGGAAGCCCAACAGATGTAATTCAACGTTATCAAAAGTAAAATTTTATAGGTATCACGTGGGCAGTCAAGAGACAAAAGATGCCATTTTGGCCTCCCTTCGTCGCGCAGATTTCGCCAACATTTATGGAGATTGGCAGATTTTTGACCAAGATAGATCCGGGGCCGCCATTAAAAGTGACCCGTTGGAAGCCCAACAGATGTAATTCAACGCATCAAAAGTAAAATTTTACAGTATCAATGGGGGCAACCTAAGAGACAAAAGATGCCATTTTGGCCTCCATTCGAGGAAATTTCTATCAACATTTCTCGAGATTGGCGGATTTTTGACCAAGATAGATCCAATCGCCACCAAAAAAGTGACCCGTTGGAAGCCCAACATGATGTAATTTAACGGATCAAAAGTAAAATTTTTATAGGTATCACGTGGGCAAAAATTAAGAGACAAAAGATGCCATTTTGGCCTCCATTCGAGCAGATTTCGATTCCAACATTTTTTGATTTATGGAGATTGGCGGTTAGTAGAAAGATTTTTAACCAAGATAGATCCCGAAGGCTCGCCAAAAAGGTGACCTCCGTTGGAAGCCCAACATGGAGATGTAATTTAAGGATCGAAAAGTATAATTTTATCTGTGTATCACGTGGGCAGCTGAAGAGACCAAAGATGCCATTTTGGCCTCCATTCGGAAATTCGTCACGATTCCTAGCGGCCAACATTTTTGGAGATTGGCAGATTTTTGACCAAGATAGATCCAAATACATGGGCCATGAAAAGTGACCCGTAGAAAGCCCAACAGATGTAATTCAAAGCATCAAAAGTAAAATTTTATAGGTATCACGTGCAAAATTGAAGAGACAAAAGATGCCATTTTGGCCTCCCTTCGAGCAGATTTCTATCAACATTTATGGAGATTGGCGGATTTTTAACCAAGATAGATCCAAGCCGCCAATAAAAGTGACCCGTTGGAAGCCCAACATGACCTAATTTAGAGGATCAAAAAGTATAATTCTTACAGCTATCACGTGGGGGCGCCTAAGGAGCCCAAAGATGCCATTTTGGCCTCCATTCGTGGAAATTTCTATCAACATTCCTAGCGGTGACATTTTTTGAGTTCCAAGATAGATCCAATCGTAGTGATTCTCGACCCGTGCGAAGCCCAGTAGAAAGTAATTTTTGAAATCCATAAGTCCATGTCTCGATAGGCATCGCAAGGCTCGCAAAATTGAAGAGACAAAAGAGGTCATTTTGGCCTCCGTTCGGCAGATTTCTATCAACATTTATGGAGATTGGCAGATTTTTGACCAAGATAGATCCAATCAACGTATCAAAAAGTAAAAAGTGACCCGTTGGAAGCCCAACAGATGTAATTTAACGTTATCTAAAAGTAAAATTCTTACAAGATGTATCACGGGGGCAAAATGAAGAGACAAAAGATGCCATTTTGGCCTCCATTCGTGGAAATTAAGAGACAAAGATGCCATTTTGGCGATTGCAGATTTTTTGACCAAGATAGATCCGGGGCCGCCAGTGAAAAGTGACCTCGTTGGAAGCCCAACAGATGTAATTTAAAATCCAGAAGTAAAATTCTTATAGGTATCACATGGGCGCAAAAATTGAAGAGACAAAAGATGCCATTTTGGCCTCCATTCGTATTTTGGTCAACATTTATGGAGATTGGCAGATTTTTTGACCAAGATAGATCCAGCCACCAATAAAAGTGACCGTTGGAAGCCCAACAGATGTAATTCAACGTATCAAAAGTAAAATTCTTTGTGTATCACGTGGGCAAATTGAAGAGACAAAAGATGCCATTTTGGCCTCCGTGGCCAACATTCCTATGTGAGATTGCCAACATTTCGGGCGATTGGCAGATTTTTGACCAAGATAGATCCGGGCCGCCATGAAAAGTGACCCGTTGGAAGCCCAACAGATGTAATTCAACGCATCAAAAGTAAAATTCTTATGTGTATCACGTGGGCAAATTAAGAGACAAAAGATGCCATTTTGGCCTCCCTTCGAGCAGATTTCTATCAACATTTCTCGAGATTGGCGGATTTTTAACCAAGATAGATCCAGCCGCAATAAAAAGTGACCCGTTGGAAGCCCAACATGACCTAATTTAGAGGATCGAAAAGTATAATTTTACGCTTATCACGTGGGGGGCAGCTAAGGAGCCCAAAGATGCCATTTTGGCCTCCATTCAGTGGAAATTTCGGTCACGATTCCTAGCGGTGACATTTTTTGAGTTCCGTAACTCCAATCGTAGTGATTCTCGACCGCGGCGGTTAGTAGAAAGCTATTTTTGAAATCCATAAGTCCATGTCTCGATAGGCATCGCGAAGGCTCGCAAAATTGACGGTTTTCAAAAGAGGTCATTTTCGCCTCCGTCGCGCATTTTCGCCAACATTTATGGAGATTGGCAGATTTTTGACCAAGATAGATCCGGGCCGCCATGAAAGTGACCCGTTGGAAGCCCAACAGATGTAATTCAACGTATCAAAAAGTAAAATTTTACAGGTATCACGGGCAAATGAAGAGACAAAAGATGCCATTTTGGCCTCCTTCGCGCAGATTTCTATCAACATTTCCGGGCGATTGGCAGATTTTTGACCAAGATAGATCCAAATCGCCATAAAAGTGACCCGTTGGAAGCCCAACAGATGTAATTCAACGCATCAAAAGTAAAATTTTTAGTGTATCACGTGGGCACTAAGAGACAAAAGATGCCATTTTGGCCTCCATTTCGAGGAAGATTTCTATCAACATTTCCTAGAGATTGGCGGATTTTTAACCAAGATAGATCCGGGCCGTAATAAAAGTGACCCGTTGGAAGCCCAACATGACCTAATTTAGAGGATCCAAAAGTAAAATTCTTACGCTTATCACGTGGCAAAATTGAAGAGCCCAAAGATGCCATTTTGGCCTCCATTCGTGGAAATTTCACGATTCCTAGCGGTGACATTTTTTTTTTTGGAGTAGAAAGATTTTTGACCAAGATAGATCCAAGGCGACGCAAAACGCAAAAAGAGGTGCCCCGCCTCCGTTTGAAGCCCAATGGAGATGTTTTTGACCAAGATAGGCATCAAAAGTAAAATTTTACAGATGTAATTCAACGGTAAAATTTTACAGTATCATCACGTGGGCACAAGAGACAAAAGATGCCATTTTGGCCTCCGTCGCTCGCAGATTTCGCCAACATTTCCGGAGATTGGCAGATTTTTGACCAAGATAGATCCGGGCCGCCACGAAAAAGTGACCCGTTGGAAGCCCAACAGATGTAATTCAACGCATCAAAAGTAAAATTTTACTGTGTATCACGTGGGCAGCTGAAGAGACAAAAGATGCCATTTTGGCCTCCCTTCGAAAGCAGATTTCTATCAACATTTTTTGAGATTGGCGGATTTTTAACCAAGATAGATCCAAAAAGCTAATAGAAAGTGACCCGTTGGAAGCCCAACATGACCTAATTTAGAGGATCGAAAAGTATAATTTTTAAGAGGTTATCACGTGGGCAGCTAAGGAGCCCAAAGATGCCATTTTGGCCTCCAGATAGATGGAAATTGAAAAGTGTCAACATTCCTAGCGGTGACATTTTTTGAGTTTTAACTCCAAAGAGTGATTCTCGACCGCCGCGCGGTTAGTAGAAAGCTATTTTTGAAATCCATAAGTCCATGTAATTCGATAGGCAAGTAAAAGGCTCGCAAAATTGACGGAAGAGACAAAAGAGGTCATTTTGGCCTCCATTCGCAGATTTTATCAACATTTATGGAGATTGGCAGATTTTTGACCAAGATAGATCCAGCCGCCAATAAAAGTGACCCGTTGGAAGCCCAACAGATGTAATTCAACGTATCAAAAAGTAAAATTTTTACAGTGTATCACGTGGGCAATTGAAGAGACAAAAGATGCCATTTTGGCCTCCATTCGTGCAGATTTTATCAACATTTCCGGGCGATTGGCAGATTTTTGACCAAGATAGATCCGCCGCCATGAAAAGTGACCCGTTGGAAGCCCAACAGATGTAATTCAACGCATCAAAAGTAAAATTCTTACAGGTATCACGTGGGCAAAAATTGAAGAGACAAAAGATGCCATTTTGGCCTCCCTTCGCTAGCAGCATTTCTATCAACATTTCGAGATTGGCGGATTTTTAACCAAGATAGATCCAAAAAAAGTGAAAAGTGACCCGTTGGAAGCCCAACATGACCTAATTTAGAGGATCAAAAGTAAAATTTTTACAGTATCACGTGGGCACCTCGTTGGAAGCTAAGAGAGCCCAAAGATGCCATTTTGGCCTCCATTCAGTGGAAATTTCGTCACGATTCCTAAAGAGGCCAACATTTTTTGAGTTCCAAATTTCCAGATCGTAGTGATTTTTGACCAAGATAGAAGCTAGTAGAAAGTGATTTTTGAAGCCCATAAGATGTAATTCAAGGCATCAAAAAGTAAAATTCTCGCAGTAAATTGACTAAGAGACAAAAGATGCCATTTTGGCCTCCCTTCGGCAGATTTCTATCAACATTTATGGAGATTGGCAGATTTTTGACCAAGATAGATCCAAGCCGCCACGAAAAGTGACCCGTTGGAAGCCCAACATGATGTAATTTAACGGATCAAAAAGTAAAATTCTTACATGTATCACGTGGGCAGCTAAAGAGCCCAAAGATGCCATTTTGGCCTCCATTCGTGGAAATTTCTATCAACATTCCTAGAGATTGACATTTTTTGAGACCAAGATAGATCCAATCGTATAAAAGTGACCCGTTGGAAGCCCAGTAGAAAGCTAATTTGAAATCCATAAAAAGTAAAGGCATTACGAAGTATCACAAAATTGAAGAGACAAAAGATGCCATTTTGGCCTCCATTCGTGGAAATTTCTATCAACATTTATGGAGATTGGCGATTTTTTGACCAAGATAGATCCAATCACCACTAAAAGTGACCCGTTGGAAGCCCAACAGATGTAATTCAACGTTATCAAAAGTAAAATTCTCGATAGGTATCACGAAGGGCAAAATTGAAGAGACAAAAGATGCCATTTTGGCCTCCATTCGGCAGATTGGCCAACATTTATGGCGATTGGCAGATTTTTGACCAAGATAGATCCGGGGCCGTAGTGAAAAGTGACCCGTTGGAAGCCCAACAGATGTAATTCAACGTATCAAAAGTAAAATTTTACAGGTATCACATGGGCAAAATTGAAGAGACAAAAGATGCCATTTTGGCCTCCCTTCGAGCGCATTTCTATCAACATTTATGGAGATTGGCAGATTTTTGACCAAGATAGATCCGGGGCCGCCAATAAAAAGTGACCCGTTGGAAGCCCAACATGATGTAATTTAAGGATCAAAAAGTAAAATTTACAGGTAGCCCTAAGAGACAAAAAGATGCCATTTTGGCCTCCATTAATTCAACATTCCTAGCGGTGACATTTTTTGACCAAGATAGATCCAATCATAGTGAAAGTGACCTCGTTGGAAGCCCAGTAGAAAGTAATTTTTGAAATCCATAAGTCCATTCGATAGGCATCACGAAGGCAAAAATTGACAAAAGATGCCATTTTGGCCTCCTCCATTCGAGCAGATTTCTATCAACATTTATGGAGATTGGCAGATTTTTGACCAAGATAGATCCGGGCCGCCATGAAAAGTGACCCGTTGGAAGCCCAACATGACCTAATTTAGAGGATCGAAAAGTAAAATTCTTACAGTATCACGTGGGCAAATTAAGAGCCCAAAGATGCCATTTTGGCCTCCATTCGTGGAAATTTCGTCACGATTCCTAGCGGTGACATTTTTTGAGACCAAGATAGATCCAATCGTAGTGATTCGAAAAGTGACCTCGTTGGAAGCCCAGAAAGCTAATTTTTGAAATCCATAAGTCCATGTTCGATAGGCATCGCAAGGCTCGCAAAATTGAGAGACAAAAGATGCCATTTTGGCCTCCATTTCGAAGATTGCCAACATTTATGGAGATTGGCAGATTTTTGACCAAGATAGATCCAAATACCAGTTAAAAGTGACCCGTTGGAAGCCCAACAGATGTAATTCAACGTATCAAAAGTAAAATTCTTACAGTGTATCACGTGGGCAAATTGAAGAGACAAAAGATGCCATTTTGGCCTCCGTCGCGGCAGATTCGCCAACATTTTGGCGATTGGCAGATTTTTTGACCAAGATAGATCCGCCGCCACGAAAGTGACCCGTTGGAAGCCCAACAGATGTAATTCAACGCATCAAAAAGTAAAATTTTACAGTGTATCACGTGGGCAAATGAAGAGACAAAAGATGCCATTTTGGCCTCCCTTCGAGCAGATTTCTATCAACATTTCTCGAGATTGGCGGATTTTTAACCAAGATAGATCAACCGCCAATAAAAGTGACCCGTTGGAAGCCCAACATGACCTAATTTAGAGGATCGAAAAGTATAATTCTTACGCTTATCACGTGGGGCGCCTAAGGAGCCCAAAGATGCCATTTTGGCCTCCATTCAGTGGAAATTTCGTCACGATTCCTAGCGGTGACATTTTTTGAGTTCCGTAACTCCAATCGTAGTGATTCTCGACTCCGCGCGGCTAGTAGAAAGCTATTTTTGAAATCCATAAGTCCATGTCCGATAGGCATCGCGAAGGCTCGCAAAATTGACGGTTTTCAAAAGAGGTCATTCGCCTCCGTTCGGCAGATTGCCAACATTTATGGAGATTGGCAGATTTTTTGACCAAGATAGATCCAGCCGCCGCCACGAAAAGTGACCCGTTGGAAGCCCAACAGATGTAATTCAACGTATCAAAAGTAAAATTTTACAGTGTATCACGTGGGCAAATTGAAGAGACAAAAGATGCCATTTTGGCCTCCGTCGTGCAGATTGGCCAACATTTCGGGCGATTGGCAGATTTTTGACCAAGATAGATCCAGCCGCCACGAAAGTGACCCGTTGGAAGCCCAACAGATGTAATTCAACGCATCAAAAAGTAAAATTTTACTGTGTATCACGGGCACCGAAGAGACAAAAGATGCCATTTTGGCCTCCCTTCGAGCAGATTTCTATCAACATTTCTCGAGATTGGCGGATTTTTAACCAAGATAGATCCAGCCGCAATAAAAGTGACCCGTTGGAAGCCCAACATGACCTAATTTAGAGGATCGAAAAGTATAATTTTACAGCTTATCACGGGGGCAGCTAAGGAGCCCAAAGATGCCATTTTGGCCTCCATTCGTGGAAATTTATCACGATTCCTAGCGGTGACATTTTTTGAGTTCAAGATAACTCCAATCGTAGTGATTCTCGACTCCGTGCGAAGCTAGTAGAAAGCTATTTTTGAAATCCATAAGTCCATGTTCGATAGGCATCGCGAAGGCTCGCAAAATTGACGGTTTTCAAAAGAGGTCATTCGCCTCCTTGGGTCAACATTTATGCAGATTTCTATTTTTCAACATTTATGGAGATTGGCAGATTTTTGACCAAGATAGATCCAGCCGCCATGAAAAGTGACCCGTTGGAAGCCCAACAGATGTAATTCAACGTATCAAAAGTAAAATTCTTACTGTGTATCACGTGGGCAAATAAGAGACAAAAGAGACAAAAGATGCCATTTTGGCCTCCCTTCGCGCGCAGATTTCAGATGTAATTCAACATTTCGGGCGATTGGCAGATTTTTGACCAAGATAGATCCGGGGCCGCCACGAAAGTGACCCGTTGGAAGCCCAACAGATGTAATTCAACGCATCAAAAAGTAAAATTCTTACTGTGTATCACGTGGGCTGAAGAGACAAAAGATGCCATTTTGGCCTCCCTTCGAGCAGATTTCTATCAACATTTCTCGAGATTGGCGGATTTTTAACCAAGATAGATCCAAATACGCCAATAAAAGTGACCCGTTGGAAGCCCAACATGACCTAATTTAGAGGATCGAAAAGTATAATTTTACAGCTTATCACGTGGGGCAGCTAAGGAGCCCAAAGATGCCATTTTGGCCTCCATTCAGTGGAAATTTTGTCACGATTCCTAGCGGTGACATTTTTTGACCAAGATAACTCCAATCGTAGTGATTCTCGACTCCGCGGCGGCTAGTAGAAAGCTATTTTTGAAATCCATAAGTCCATGTCTCGATAGGCATCGCGAAGGCTCGCAAAATTGACGGTTTTCAAAAGAGGTCATTCTCGCCTCCGTCGCAGATTTTCGTCAACATTTATGGAGATTGGCAGATTTTTGACCAAGATAGATCCAGCCGCCACGAAAAGTGACCCGTTGGAAGCCCAACAGATGTAATTCAACGTTATCAAAAAGTAAAATTCTTACTGTGTATCACGTGGGCACTGAAGAGACAAAAGATGCCATTTTGGCCTCCGTTCGAGCAGATTTCTATCAACAACGGGCGAGATTGGCAGATTTTTGACCAAGATAGATCCAGCCGCCATGAAAAGTGACCCGTTGGAAGCCCAACAGATGTAATTTAACGTTATCAAAAAGTAAAATTCTTACTGTGTATCACATGGGCAAGCTGAAGAGACAAAAGATGCCATTTTGGCCTCCATTCGAAATTGGCAGATTTCTATCAACATTTTTCGAGATTGGCGGATTTTTGACCAAGATAGATCCAAGAAAGCCATTTTTAAAAGTGACCCGTTGGAAGCCCAACATGATGTAATTCAACGGATCAAAAGTAAAATTTTACAACAGATGTAATACAGGTATCACGTGGGCAAATTGAAGAGACAAAAGATGCCATTTTGGCCTCCATTCGTGGAAATTTCCAACATTTCCTAGCGGTGCATTTTTGATTGGCAAAAGATTTTTGACCAAGATAGATCCAAGATAGATCGACCAAGTGACCCGTTGGAAGCCCAACAGATGTAATTCAACGCATCAAAAGTAAAATTTTATAGGTATCACGTGGGCAAAATTGAAGAGACAAAAGATGCCATTTTGGCCTCCCTTCGAGCAGATTTCTATCAACATTTATGGAGATTGGCGGATTTTTAACCAAGATAGATCCGGGCCGCCAATAAAAAGTGACCCGTTGGAAGCCCAACATGACCTAATTTAGAGGATCGAAAAGTATAATTTTACAGCTTATCACGTGGGGCAGCTAAGGAGCCCAAAGATGCCATTTTGGCCTCCATTCGTGGAAATTTCTCGTCACGATTCCTAGCGGTGACATTTTTTGAGACCAAGATAGACTCCAATCGTAGTGAAAGTGACTCGTTGGAAGGTTAGTAGAAAGCTATTTTTGAAATCCATAAGTCCATGTCTCGATAGGCATCGCGAAGGCTCGCAAAATTGAGACAAAAGAGGTCATTTTGGCCTCCGTCGCAGATTTGGCCAACATTTATGGAGATTGGCAGATTTTTGACCAAGATAGATCCGGGGCCGCCATAAAAGTGACCCGTTGGAAGCCCAACAGATGTAATTCAACGTATCAAAAAGTAAAATTCTTACAGTGTATCACGTGGGCAAACAAGAGACAAAAGATGCCATTTTGGCCTCCATTCGGAAATTTGGCCAACATTTCTGGCGATTGGCAGATTTTTGACCAAGATAGATCCGGGGCCGCCATGAAAAGTGACCCGTTGGAAGCCCAACAGATGTAATTCAACGCATCAAAAAGTAAAATTCTTATAGGTATCACGTGGGCTCGCAAAATTGAAGAGACAAAAGATGCCATTTTGGCCTCCCTTCGAGCAGATTTCTATCAACATTTCTGGAGATTGGCGGATTTTTAACCAAGATAGATCCAAGCCGCCAATAAAAGTGACCCGTTGGAAGCCCAACATGATGTAATTTAGAGGATCGAAAAGTATAATTTTTACAGGTGTATCACGTGGGCAGCCTAAGAGCCCAAAGATGCCATTTTGGCCTCCATTCGTGGAAGATTCTATCAACATTTCCGAGCGGTGACATTTTTTGACCAAGATAGATCCAATCGTAGTGAAAGTGACCCGTTGGAAGCCCAACAGAAAGTAATTTTTTGAAATCCAAAAGTAAAATTCTCGATAGGCATCAAGGATGGGCAAAATTGAAGAGACAAAAGATGCCATTTTGGCCTCCCAAAAGATGCCATTTTGGCAGATTTCTATCAACATTTATGGAGATTGGCAGATTTTTGACCAAGATAGATCCAGCCGCCAATAAAAGTGACCCGTTGGAAGCCCAACATGATGTAATTTAAGGATCAAAAAGTAAAATTCTTACGTGTATCACGTGGGGCAGCTCAAGAGCCCAAAGATGCCATTTTGGCCTCCATTCGTGGAAATTTCTATCAACATTCCTAGCGATTGACATTTTTTGACCAAGATAGATCCAATCGTAGTGAAAAGTGACCGTTGGAAGCCCAGTAGAAAGCTATTTTTGAAATCCATAAGTAAAATTTCGATAGGCATCACAAGGCTCGCAAAATTGAGACAAAAGAGGCCATTTTGGCCTCCATTCGAAGATTTCTATCAACATTTATGGAGATTGGCAGATTTTTGACCAAGATAGATCCGGGCCGCCATAGTAAAAGTGACCCGTTGGAAGCCCAACAGATGTAATTCAACGTATCAAAAAGTAAAATTCTTACAGGTATCACGTGGGCAAAATTGAAGAGACAAAAGATGCCATTTTGGCCTCATTCGCAGAAATTGGCCAACATTTCGGGCGATTGGCAGATTTTTGACCAAGATAGATCCAAGCCGCCATGAAAGTGACCCGTTGGAAGCCCAACAGATGTAATTCAACGCATCAAAAAGTAAAATTTTTACAGTGTATCACGTGGGCAAATCAAGAGACAAAAGATGCCATTTTGGCCTCCCTTCGAGCAGATTTCTATCAACATTTCTCGAGATTGGCGGATTTTTAACCAAGATAGATCCGGGCCGCAATAAAAGTGACCCGTTGGAAGCCCAACATGACCTAATTTAGAGGATCGAAAAGTATAATTTTACGCTTATCACGTGGGGGCGCCTAAGGAGCCCAAAGATGCCATTTTGGCCTCCATTCAGTGGAAATTTCTATCACGATTCCTAGCGGTGACATTTTTTGAGTTCCGATAGAACTCCAATCGTAGTGATTCTCGACTCCGTGGAAGCGGCTAGTAGAAAGCTATTTTTGAAATCCATAAGTCCATGTCTCGATAGGCATCGCGAAGGCTCGCAAAATTGACGGTTTTCAAAAGAGGTCATTTCGCCTCCCGCTCGCGCAGATTTGGCCAACATTTATGGAGATTGGCAGATTTTTGACCAAGATAGATCCAGCCGCCATAAAAGTGACCCGTTGGAAGCCCAACAGATGTAATTCAACGTATCAAAAAGTAAAATTCTTACAGGTATCACGTGGGCACTGAAGAGACAAAAGATGCCATTTTGGCCTCCGTCGCGCAGATTTGGCCAACATTTCGGGCGATTGGCAGATTTTTGACCAAGATAGATCCGGGGCCGCCATGAAAAGTGACCCGTTGGAAGCCCCAGATGTAATTCAACGCATCAAAAAGTAAAATGTAATTTCAAGAGACAAAAGATGCCATTTTGGCCTCCATTCGAGCAGATTTCTATCAAAAATTTTTACCAAGATAGATCACGATTGGCGTTGGAAGCCCAACATTTTTGACCAAGATAGACTAAGGAGCCCAAAAAGATGCCCAACATTTTTTGAGATTTTAGGCGATCAAAAGTAAAATTTTTGAAATCCATAAGTATCACATGGGCAGCTCGCAAAAGAGACAAAAAGATGCCATTTCGGAGATTATCAACATTTATGGAGATTGAAAGATTTTTGACCAAGATAGATCCGATAGGCATCGCCACCAACGGTTTTCAAAAAGTGACCGTTGGAAGCCCAACAGATGTAATTTTTCAAAGATAGATCCAAAAGTAAAATTTTACAGATGTATCACGTATCAAAAGTGTTTGTGTAAAAAGAGACAAAAGATGCCATTTTGGCCTCCATTCGTGCAGATTTGGCCAACATTTATGGCGATTGGCAGATTTTTTGACCAAGATAGATCCAGCCGCCACGAAAGTGACCCGTTGGAAGCCCAACAGATGTAATTCAACGCATCAAAAAGTAAAATTCTTACAGGTATCACGTGGGCAAATTGAAGAGACAAAAGATGCCATTTTGGCCTCCCTTCGAGCAGATTTCTATCAACATTTTCGAGATTGGCGGATTTTTAACCAAGATAGATCCAGCCGCAATAAAAGTGACCCGTTGGAAGCCCAACATGACCTAATTTAGAGGATCGAAAAGTATAATTTTACGCTTATCACGTGGGGCAGCTAAGGAGCCCAAAGATGCCATTTTGGCCTCCATTCAGTGGAAATTTCGCCACGATTCCTAGCGGTGACATTTTTTGAGTTCCAAGAACTCCAATCGTAGTGATTCGACTCCGTGCGGTTAGTAGAAAGCTATTTTTGAAATCCATAAGTCCATGTTCGATAGGCATCGCAAGGCTCGCAAAATTGACGGTTTTCAAAAGAGGTCATTTTGGCCTCCATTCGCAGATTGGCCAACATTTATGGAGATTGGCAGATTTTTGACCAAGATAGATCCAAAGCCGCCACGAAAAGTGACCCGTTGGAAGCCCAACAGATGTAATTCAACGTATCAAAAGTAAAATTTTACAGTGTATCACGTGGGCAACCTAAGAGACAAAAGATGCCATTTTGGCCTCCGTTCGCAGATTTGGCCAACATTTTCGGGCGATTGGCAGATTTTTGACCAAGATAGATCCCGCCCATGAAAAGTGACCCGTTGGAAGCCCAACAGATGTAATTCAACGCATCAAAAAGTAAAATTCTTACAGGTATCACGTGGGCAAATTGAAGAGACAAAAGATGCCATTTTGGCCTCCCTTCGAGCAGATTTCTATCAACATTTCGAGATTGGCGGATTTTTAACCAAGATAGATCCGGCCGCCAAGAATAAAAGTGACCCGTTGGAAGCCCAACATGACCTAATTTAGAGGATCGAAAAGTATAATTTTACGCTTATCACGTGGGGCGCCTAAGGAGCCCAAAGATGCCATTTTGGCCTCCATTCAGTGGAAATTTTATCACGATTCCTAGCGGTGACATTTTTTGAGTTCCGTAATCCAATCGTAGTGATTCTCGACCGTTGCGAAGTTAGTAGAAAGCTATTTTTGAAATCCATAAGTCCATGTTCGATAGGCATCGCGAAGGCTCGCAAAATTGAGTTTTCAAAAGAGGTCATTTTGGCCTCCGCCCGTCGATCGCAACATTTTATCAACATTTATGGAGATTGGCAGATTTTTGACCAAGATAGATCCGGGCCGCATTTTGGCCTCCATGAAAAGTGACCCGTTGGAAGCCCAACAGATGTAATTTAACGTTATCTAAAAGTAAAATTCTTACAGATGTATCACGTGGGCAAATGAAGAGAGAAAAGATGCCATTTTGGCCTCCATTCGAGCAGATTTCTATCAACATTTCTGGAGATTGGCAGATTTTTGACCAAGATAGATCCCAATAAAAAGTGACCCGTTGGAAGCCCAACATGACCTAATTTAGAGGGAAAAGTATAATTTTACCTATCACCCAATTTGAGCCCAAAGATGCCATTTTGGCCTCCATATCGAAGAAGTAAAATTTTTTGAGTTCCAAGGTATCACATGGGAGCCGAAGAGACAAAAGATGCCATTTTGGCCTCCATTCCATGTGGATCGATAGGCATCGCGAAGGCCAACATTTAGAGACAAAAGAGGTCATTTTGGATTGGCAGATTGGCCAACATTTTGACCAAGATTTTTGACCAAGATAGATCCGGCCGCCAATAAAAGTGACCCGTTGGAAGCCCAACAGATGTAATTCAACGTATCAAAAAGTAAAATTCTTACAGTGTATCACGTGGGCAAATTGAAGAGACAAAAGATGCCATTTTGGCCTCCGTCGCTCGGCGCATTTTCATCAACATTTCTGGCGATTGGCAGATTTTTGACCAAGATAGATCCCCGCCACGAAAAGTGACCCGTTGGAAGCCCAACAGATGTAATTCAACGCATCAAAAGTAAAATTCTTACAGTGTATCACGTGGGCAAATTGAAGAGACAAAAGATGCCATTTTGGCCTCCCTTCGAGCAGATTTCTATCAACATTTCTCGAGATTGGCGGATTTTTAACCAAGATAGATCCGGGGCCGCGCAATAAAGTGACCCGTTGGAAGCCCAACATGACCTAATTTAGAGGATCGAAAAGTATAATTTTACAGCTTATCACGTGGGGCAGCTAAGGAGCCCAAAGATGCCATTTTGGCCTCCATTCAGTGGAAATTTCGTCACGATTCCTAGCGGTGACATTTTTTGAGTTCCGTAACTCCAATCGTAGTGATTCTCGACTCCGTGGCGGTTAGTAGAAAGCTATTTTTGAAATCCATAAGTCCATGTTCGATAGGCATTTATGGAGATTGGCAGATTTTTGACCAAGGCTCGCAAAATTGACGGTTTTCAAAAGAGGTCATTTTCGCCTCCGTATCGGGCAGATTCGCCAACATTTATGGAGATTGGCAGATTTTTGACCAAGATAGATCCATAGCCGCCACGAAAAGTGACCCGTTGGAAGCCCAACAGATGTAATTCAACGTATCAAAAAGTAAAATTTCTTGTGTATCACGTGGGCAGCCGAAGAGACAAAAGATGCCATTTTGGCCTCCGTCGCAGATTGGCCAACATTTTTCGCGATTGGCAGATTTTTGACCAAGATAGATCCGGGGCCGCCACGAAAAGTGACCCGTTGGAAGCCCAACAGATGTAATTCAACGCATCAAAAAGTAAAATTCTTACTGTGTATCACGTGGGCAGCTGAAGAGACAAAAGATGCCATTTTGGCCTCCCTTCGAGCAGATTTCTATCAACATTTTCGAGATTGGCGGATTTTTAACCAAGATAGATCCAGCCGCAATAAAAAGTGACCCGTTGGAAGCCCAACATGACCTAATTTAGAGGATCGAAAAGTATAATTTTACGCTTATCACGTGGGCAGCCTAAGGAGCCCAAAGATGCCATTTTGGCCTCCATTCAGTGGAAATTTTGTCACGATTCCTAGCGGTGACATTTTTTGAGTTCCGATAACTCCAATCGTAGTGATTCTCGACTCCGTGCGAAGTTAGTAGAAAGCTATTTTTGAAATCCATAAGTCCATGTCCGATAGGCATCGCGAAGGCTCGCAAAATTGACGGTTTTCAAAAGAGGTCATTCCGCCTCCGCCAACATTTATGGAGATTGGCAGATTTTTGACCAAGATAGATCCAACATTTATGGAGATTGGCAGAATTTTTTGACCAAGATAGATCCATTTTGGCCTCCATTCGGGCCGCGGGCGATTGGCAGATTTTTGACCAACGAAAGTGACGTTGGAAGCCCAACAGATGTAATTCAACGTATCAAAAGTAAAATTTTACAGTATCACGTGGGCAGTCAAGAGACAAAAGATGCCATTTTGGCCTCCATTTTGGCGCGTGCAGATTGGCCAACATTTCGGGCGATTGGCAGATTTTTGACCAAGATAGATCCGGGCCGCCACGAAAAGTGACCCGTTGGAAGCCCAACAGATGTAATTCAACGCATCAAAAAGTAAAATTCTTACTGTGTATCACGTGGGCAAATGAAGAGACAAAAGATGCCATTTTGGCCTCCCTTCGAGCAGATTTCTATCAACATTTCGAGATTGGCGGATTTTTAACCAAGATAGATCCAGCCGCAATAAAAGTGACCCGTTGGAAGCCCAACATGACCTAATTTAGAGGATCGAAAAGTATAATTTTTACAGCTTATCACGTGGGGGCAGCTAAGGAGCCCAAAGATGCCATTTTGGCCTCCATTCGTGGAAATTTCTATCACGATTCCTAGCGGTGACATTTTTTGAGTCCAAGATAACTCCAATCGTAGTGATTCTCGACTCCGTTGCGGTTAGTAGAAAGCTATTTTTGAAATCCATAAGTCCATGTTCGATAGGCATCGCGAAGGCTCGCAAAATTGACGGTTTTCAAAAGAGGTCATTTTCGCCTCCGTCGCGCATTTGGCCAACATTTATGGAGATTGGCAGATTTTTGACCAAGATAGATCCGGGGCCGCCACTGAAAAGTGACCCGTTGGAAGCCCAACAGATGTAATTCAACGTATCAAAAGTAAAATTTTACTGTGTATCACGTGGGCAAATGAAGAGACAAAAGATGCCATTTTGGCCTCCGCTCGCGGCAGATTGGCCAACATTTCGGGCGATTGGCAGATTTTTGACCAAGATAGATCCGGGGCCGCCACGAAAAGTGACCCGTTGGAAGCCCAACAGATGTAATTCAACGCATCAAAAGTAAAATTCTTACAGTGTATCACGTGGGCAGCTGAAGAGACAAAAGATGCCATTTTGGCCTCCCTTCGAGCAGATTTCTATCAACATTTTCGAGATTGGCGGATTTTTAACCAAGATAGATCCAAGCCGCAATAAAAGTGACCCGTTGGAAGCCCAACATGACCTAATTTAGAGGATCGAAAAGTATAATTTTACGTTATCACGTGGGGCAGCCTAAGGAGCCCAAAGATGCCATTTTGGCCTCCATTCAGTGGAAATTTTATCACGATTCCTAGCGGTGACATTTTTTGAGTTCCGTAACTCCAATCGTAGTGATTCTCGACTCCGTGCGGCTAGTAGAAAGCTATTTTTGAAATCCATAAGTCCATGTCCGATAGGCATCGCGAAGGCTCGCAAAATTGACGGTTTTCAAAAGAGGTCATTTCGCCTCCGTCAACATTTATGGCAGATTTTTGACCAAGATAGATCCAGCCGCCAACATTTATGGAGATTCAACGTATCAAAAGTAAAATTTTTGACCAAGATAGATCCATTTTGGCCTCCCCGCATTTCTATCAACATTTGAAAAGATGACCCGTTGGAAGCCCAACAGATGTAATTCAACGTTATCAAAAAGTAAAATTTTTACAGTGTATCACGTGGGTTTGAAGAGACAAAAGATGCCATTTTGGCCTCCATTTTCGGAAATTTCTATCAACATTTCGAGATTGGCGGATTTTTGACCAAGATAGATCCAGATTGGCAGATTTTTGACCAAGACATGAGATTTAGAGGATCGAAAAGTATAAAAGTGATCACGTGGGGCGTTGGAAGCCCAAAGATGCCATTTTGGCCTCCATGTAATTTAACCTAGATCAAGAACCAAAAAGATTTCTCGATGCCATTTATCATTTTTGAAATCCATAAGTAAAATGTTTCGATAGGCATCACGAAGGGGCAAAATTGAAGAGACAAAAGATGCCATTTTGGCCTCCATTCGTAGACGTCAACATTTATGGAGATTGGCAGATTTTTGACCAAGATAGATCCGCCAGTAGAAAAGTGACCCGTTGGAAGCCCAACAGATGTAATTCAACGTATCAAAAGTAAAATTTTTACGTGTATTGTGGGTTTTGAAGAGACAAAAGATGCCATTTTGGCCTCCATTCTCGCAGATTGGCCAACATTTTGGCGATTGGCAGATTTTTGACCAAGATAGATCCGGGGCCGCCATGAAAGTGACCCGTTGGAAGCCCAACAGATGTAATTCAACGCATCAAAAGTAAAATTTTTACAGTATCACGTGGGCAAAATGAAGAGACAAAAGATGCCATTTTGGCCTCCCTTCGAGCAGATTTCTATCAACATTTTCGAGATTGGCGGATTTTTAACCAAGATAGATCCAAAGCCGCAATAAAAGTGACCCGTTGGAAGCCCAACATGACCTAATTTAGAGGATCGAAAAGTATAATTTTACGCTTATCACGTGGGGCGCCTAAGGAGCCCAAAGATGCCATTTTGGCCTCCATTCAGTGGAAATTTCGTCACGATTCCTAGCGGTGACATTTTTTGACCAAGATAACTCCAATCGTAGTGATTCTCGACTCCGTGGCGGTTAGTAGAAAGCTATTTTTGAAATCCATAAGTCCATGTTCGATAGGCATCGCGAAGGCTCGCAAAATTGACGGTTTTCAAAAGAGGTCATTTTGGCCTCCGTCGCGCAGATTGCCAACATTTATGGAGATTGGCAGATTTTTGACCAAGATAGATCCCCGCCACGAAAGTGACCCGTTGGAAGCCCAACAGATGTAATTCAACGTATCAAAAGTAAAATTCTTACTGTGTATCACGTGGGCAAATTGAAGAGACAAAAGATGCCATTTTGGCCTCCGTCGCATTTTGCCAACATTTCTCGCGATTGGCAGATTTTTGACCAAGATAGATCCAGCCGCCACGAAAAGTGACCCGTTGGAAGCCCAACAGATGTAATTCAACGCATCAAAAGTAAAATTCTTACTGTGTATCACGTGGGCAAACAAGAGACAAAAGATGCCATTTTGGCCTCCCTTCGAGCAGATTTCTATCAACATTTTCGAGATTGGCGGATTTTTAACCAAGATAGATCCAGCCGCCAATAAAAGTGACCCGTTGGAAGCCCTCAACATGACCTAATTTAGAGGATCGAAAAGTATAATTTTACAGCTTATCACGTGGGGGCAGCTAAGGAGCCCAAAGATGCCATTTTGGCCTCCATTCAGTGGAAATTTCGTCACGATTCCTAGCGGTGACATTTTTTGAGTTCCGTAACTCCAATCGTAGTGATTCTCGACTCCGTGCGGTTAGTAGAAAGCTATTTTTGAAATCCATAAGTCCATGTCGATAGGCATCGCGAAGGCTCGCAAAATTGACGGTTTTCAAAAGAGGTCATTTTCGCCTCCGTCGCGCATTGGCCAACATTTATGGAGATTGGCAGATTTTTGACCAAGATAGAGGGGCCGCCATGAAAAGTGACCCGTTGGAAGCCCAACAGATGTAATTCAACGTTATCAAAAGTAAAATTCTTACAGTGTATCACGTGGGCAGCCGAAGAGACAAAAGATGCCATTTTGGCCTCCGCTCGTCGCAGATTGGCCAACATTTTCGGCGATTGGCAGATTTTTGACCAAGATAGATCCGGGGCCGCCACGAAAAGTGACCCGTTGGAAGCCCAACAGATGTAATTCAACGCATCAAAAAGTAAAATTCTTACTGTGTATCACATGGGCAACCGAAGAGACAAAAGATGCCATTTTGGCCTCCCTTCGAGCAGATTTCTATCAACATTTCTCGAGATTGGCGGATTTTTAACCAAGATAGATCCAAAGCCGCAATAAAAGTGACCCGTTGGAAGCCCAACATGACCTAATTTAGAGGATCGAAAAGTATAATTTTACAGCTTATCACGTGGGGCAGCTAAGGAGCCCAAAGATGCCATTTTGGCCTCCATTCGTGGAAATTTCTATCACGATTCCTAGCGGTGACATTTTTTGACCAAGATAGATCCAATCGTAGTGATTCTCGTGACCCGTGGGCGGTTAGTAGAAAGCTATTTTTGAAATCCATAAGTCCATGTCCGATAGGCATCGCGAAGGCTCGCAAAATTGACGGTTTTCAAAAGAGGTCATTTTCGCCTCCGCTCGCGCATTTGGCCAACATTTATGGAGATTGGCAGATTTTTGACCAAGATAGATCCGGGGCCGCCACGAAAAGTGACCCGTTGGAAGCCCAACAGATGTAATTCAACGTTATCAAAAGTAAAATTTTTACAGTGTATCACGTGGGCAGCCGAAGAGACAAAAGATGCCATTTTGGCCTCCATCGCTCGCAGATTTTGGCCAACATTTTGCGAGATTGGCAGATTTTTGACCAAGATAGACCAATAAAAGTGACCGTTGGAAGCCCAACATGATGTAATTTAACGTTATCAAAAAGTAAAATTCTTACAGTATCACGTGGGCAGCTAAGAGACAAAAGATGCCATTTTGGCCTCCCTTCGAGCAAATTTCTATCAACATTTCTCGAGATTGGCGACATTTTTTAACCAAGATAGATAAAACTCCAACCGTAGGAAGCCCAAAGTGACCCGTTAGAGAAGCCCAACATTTTTGTAATTTAGAGGATCAAAAAGTAAAAGACAGGTATCACGAAGGGCAAAAGAGACAAAAGATGCCATTTTGGGCCTCCATTCAAAAGCAGATTTTATCAACATTTATGGAGATTGGCAGATTTTTGACCAAGATAGATCCAATACCATAAAAGTGACCCGTTGGAAGCCCAACAGATGTAATTCAACGTATCAAAAAGTAAAATTTTACATAGGTGTATCACGTGGGCAAAATGAAGAGACAAAAGATGCCATTTTGGCCTCCATTCGTGCAGATTTTATCAACATTCCTGGCGATTGGCAGATTTTTTGACCAAGATAGATCCAGCCGTAGTGAAAAGTGACCCGTTGGAAGCCCAACAGATGTAATTCAACGCATCAAAAAGTAAAATTCTTACAGGTATCACAAGGGGCAAAATTGAAGAGACAAAAGATGCCATTTTGGCCTCCCTTCGAGCAGATTTCTATCAACATTTCTCGAGATTGGCGGATTTTTAACCAAGATAGATCCGGGCCGCAATAAAAGTGACCCGTTGGAAGCCCAACATGACCTAATTTAGAGGATCGAAAAGTAAAATTTTTACGCTTATCACGTGGGCAGCTAAGAGCCCAAAGATGCCATTTTGGCCTCCATTCAGTGGAAATTTCTATCACGATTCCTAGATTTTTGACATTTTTTGAGTTCCGTAACTCCAATCGTAGTGATTCGAAGCCCGGTTAGTAGAAAGCAATTTTTGAAATCCATAAGTCCATGTCTCGATAGGCACGCGAAGGCTCGCAAAATTGAGACAAAAGAGGTCATTTTGGCCTCCGTCGCAGATTTCTATCAACATTTATGGAGATTGGCAGATTTTTGACCAAGATAGATCCGGGGCCGCAATAAAAGTGACCCGTTGGAAGCCCAACAGATGTAATTTAACGTTATCAAAAAGTAAAATTCTTACTGTGTATCACGTGGGCAGCTAAGAGACAAAAGATGCCATTTTGGCCTCCATCGAGGAAATTTCTATCAACATTTCCTAGAGATTGTGCGGATTTTTGACCAAGATAGATCCGGGGCCGCCACGAAAAGTGACCTGACGGTTTTCAAAAGAGCCTAGTTGGAAGCCCAACAGATGTAATTTTGAGGATCCAAAAGTAAAATTTTATAGGTATCACATGGGCAAAATTGATTCCTAGCGGTGGAAGAGACAAAAGATGCCATTTTGGCCTCCATTCGTAGGCATCGCGAAGGCTCGCAAATTGATGGTTATCAACATTTATGGAGATTTTTGATTTTTTGACCAAGATAGATCCAAGATAGATCCCAAGCTAGTAGAAAGTGACCCGTTGAAGCCCAACAGATGTAATTCAACGTATCAAAAGTAAAATTCTTACTGTGTATCACGTGGCACCAAGAGACAAAAGATGCCATTTTGGCCTCCATTCGCGCAGATTGGCCAACATTTTGGAGATTGGCAGATTTTTGACCAAGATAGATCCGGGCCGCCACGAAAAGTGACCCGTTGGAAGCCCAACAGATGTAATTCAACGCATCAAAAAGTAAAATTCTTATGTGTATCACGTGGGCAGGCTCAAGAGACAAAAGATGCCATTTTGGCCTCCCTTCGAGCAGATTTCTATCAACATTTCGAGATTGGCGGATTTTTAACCAAGATAGATCCAGCCGCCGCAATAAAAGTGACCCGTTGGAAGCCCAACATGACCTAATTTAGAGGATCGAAAAGTATAATTTTACGCTTATCACGTGGGGCAGCTAAGGAGCCCAAAGATGCCATTTTGGCCTCCATTCGTGGAAATTTCGTCACGATTCCTAGCGGTGACATTTTTTGAGTTCCGTAACTCCAATCGTAGTGATTCTCGACTCCGTGCGGTTAGTAGAAAGCTATTTTTGAAATCCATAAGTCCATGTTCGATAGGCATCGCGAAGGCTCGCAAAATTGACGGTTTTCAAAAGAGGTCATTTTCGCCTCCGTCGGGCAGATTTTGGCCAACATTTATGGAGATTGGCAGATTTTTGACCAAGATAGATCCGGGCCGCCATGAAAAGTGACCCGTTGGAAGCCCAACAGATGTAATTCAACGTTATCAAAAAGTAAAATTTTACAGTGTATCACGTGGGCAATGAAGAGACAAAAGATGCCATTTTGGCCTCCATTCGGTGCATTTGGCCAACATTTCGGGCGATTGGCAGATTTTTGACCAAGATAGATCCAGCCGCCATGAAAAGTGACCCGTTGGAAGCCCAACAGATGTAATTCAACGCATCAAAAGTAAAATTTTACTGTGTATCACATGGGCAAACCGAAGAGACAAAAGATGCCATTTTGGCCTCCATTCGAGAGATTTCTATCAACATTTTCGAGATTGGCGGATTTTTAACCAAGATAGATCCAAATACCAATAAAAGTGACCCGTTGGAAGCCCAACATGACCTAATTTAGAGGATCAAAAGTAAAATTTTTACAGTATCACGTGGGGCAGCTAAGAGCCCAAAGATGCCATTTTGGCCTCCATTCGTGGGAATTTTCAGTCGATTCCTAGCGGTGACATTTTTTGACCAAGATAGATCCAATCGCCCAGTGAAGTGACCTCGTTGGAAGCCCAGAAAGATGTAATTTTTTGCATCCAAAAGTCCATGTCCGATAGGCATCGCGAAGGGCGCAAAATTGAGACAAAAGATGCCATTTTGGCCTCCCTTCGAGCAGATTTCTATCAACATTTATGGAGATTGGCAGATTTTTGACCAAGATAGATCCGGGGCCGCCAATAAAAGTGACCCGTTGGAAGCCCAACATGATGTAATTTAGAGGATCAAAAAGTAAAATTTTTACAGTATCACGTGGGCAAACTGAAGAGACCAAAGATGCCATTTTGGCCTCCATTCGTGCGCGATATCAACATTCCTAGCGGTGACATTTTTTGAGTTCCAAGACCAAGATAGATAGTGCCGCCACGAAAGTGACCCGTTGGAAGCCCAAAGATGTAATTCAAAATCCAAAAGTAAAATTCTTATAGGTATCACGAAGGGCAAAATTGAAGAGACAAAAGATGCCATTTTGGCCTCCCTTCGAGCAGATTTCTATCAACATTTATGGAGATTGGCGGATTTTTGACCAAGATAGATCCGGGGCCGCAATAAAAGTGACCCGTTGGAAGCCCAACATGATGTAATTTAGAGGATCAAAAAGTAAAATTTTACGCTTATCACGTGGGCAGCTAAAGAGACAAAAGATGCCATTTTGGCCTCCATTCAGGAAATTTTTTAATCACGATTCCTAGCGGTGACATTTTTTGAGACCAAGATAGATCCAATCGTAGTGAAAAGTGACCGTTGGAAGCCCAGTAGAAAGCTATTTTTAAAATCCATAAGTCCATTTTTGATAGGCATCAGGCTGGGCAAAATTGAAGAGACAAAAGAGGCCATTTTGGCCTCCATTCGTAGATTGGCCAACATTTATGGAGATTGGCAAAAGATTTTTGACCAAGATAGATGGAGATTGGCAGATTTTTGACCAAGATAGATCCGCCATGAAAAGTGACCGTTGGAAGCCCAACAGATGTAATTCAACGTATCAAAAGTAAAATTCTTACAGGTATCACGTGGGTTTTTGAAGAGACAAAAGATGCCATTTTGGCCTCCGCTCAGGCAGATTGGCCATCAACATTTTCGGGCGATTGGCAGATTTTTGACCAAGATAGATCCGGGCCGCCACGAAAAGTGACCCGTTGGAAGCCCAACAGATGTAATTCAACGCATCAAAAAGTAAAATTTTACATGTGTATCACGTGGGCACTGAAGAGACAAAAGATGCCATTTTGGCCTCCCTTCGAGCAGATTTCTATCAACATTTTCGAGATTGGCGGATTTTTAACCAAGATAGATCCGGGCCGCAATAAAAAGTGACCCGTTGGAAGCCCAACATGACCTAATTTAGAGGATCGAAAAGTATAATTTTTACGCTTATCACGTGGGGCAGCTAAGGAGCCCAAAGATGCCATTTTGGCCTCCATTCAGTGGAAATTTCGTCACGATTCCTAGCGGTGACATTTTTTGAGTTCCGTAACTCCAATCGTAGTGATTCTCGACTCCGTGCGGCTAGTAGAAAGCTATTTTTGAAATCCATAAGTCCATGTCATGTTCGATAGGCATCGCGAAGGCTCGCAAAATTGACGGTTTTCAAAAGAGGTCATTTCGCCTCCGTCGCAGATTGGCCAACATTTATGGAGATTGGCAGATTTTTGACCAAGATAGATCCGGGGCCGCCACGAAAAGTGACCCGTTGGAAGCCCAACAGATGTAATTCAACGTATCAAAAAGTAAAATTCTTACAGTGTATCACGTGGGCAAATGAAGAGACAAAAGATGCCATTTTGGCCTCCGTCGGCAGATTTCAACATTTCGGGCGATTGGCAGATTTTTGACCAAGATAGATCCGGGGCCGCCATGAAAAGTGACCCGTTGGAAGCCCAACAGATGTAATTCAACGCATCAAAAAGTAAAATTCTTACAGTATCACGTGGGCAAATGAAGAGACAAAAGATGCCATTTTGGCCTCCCTTCGAGCAGATTTCTATCAACATTTCGAGATTGGCGGATTTTTAACCAAGATAGATCCAGCCGCAATAAAAGTGACCCCGTTGGAAGCCCAACATGACCTAATTTAGAGGATCGAAAAGTATAATTCTTACAGCTTATCACGTGGGCAGCTAAGGAGCCCAAAGATGCCATTTTGGCCTCCATTCAGTGGAAATTTCTATCACGATTCCTAGCGGTGACATTTTTTGAGTTCCGATAACTCCAATCGTAGTGATTCTCGACTCCCGTGCGGTTAGTAGAAAGCTATTTTTGAAATCCATAAGTCCATGTCCGATAGGCATCGCGAAGGCTCGCAAAATTGACGGTTTTCAAAAGAGGTCATTTCGCCTCCCTCCGTCGCAGATTGGCCAACATTTATGGAGATTGGCAGATTTTTGACCAAGATAGATCCGGGCCGCCATGAAAAGTGACCCGTTGGAAGCCCAACAGATGTAATTCAACGTTATCAAAAGTAAAATTCTTACTGTGTATCACGTGGGCAAATGAAGAGACAAAAGATGCCATTTTGGCCTCCATTCGCGCAGATTTCTATCAAAATTCGAGATTGGCGATTTTTGACCAGATTTTTGACCAAGATAGATCCATTTTGGGGGCCGCCACGAAAAGTGACCCGTTGGAAGCCCAACAGATGTAATTCAACGCATCAAAAGTAAAATTCTTACAGTGTATCACATGGGCAAATTGAAGAGACAAAAGATGCCATTTTGGCCTCCCTTCGAGCGCAGATTTCTATCAACATTTTCGAGATTGGCGGATTTTTAACCAAGATAGATCCAAATCCAATAAAAGTGACCCGTTGGAAGCCCAACATGACCTAATTTAGAGGATCAAAAAAGTATAATTTTTACAGGTATCACGTGGGGCAGCTAAGAGCCCAAAGATGCCATTTTGGCCTCCATTCGTGGAAATTTCTGTCAACATTTCCTAGCGGTGACATTTTTGACCAAGATAGATCCAATCGTAGTGAAAGTGACGTTGGAAGCCCAGTAGAAAGTAATTTTTGAAATCCATAAGTCCATGTCTCGATAGGCATCGCAAGGCTCGCAAAATTGAGAGACAAAAGATGCCATTTTGGCCTCCCTTCGCAGATTTCTATCAACATTTATGGAGATTGGCAGATTTTTGACCAAGATAGATCCGGGCCGCCACGAAAAGTGACCCGTTGGAAGCCCAACATGATGTAATTTAACGGATCAAAAAGTAAAATTTTTACAGTGTATCACGTGGGCAGCCTAGAGAGCCCAAAGATGCCATTTTGGCCTCCATTCGTGGAAATTTTGGCCAACATTTCCGCGATTGGTGACATTTTTGACCAAGATAGATCCGCCGCCATGAAAAGTGACCCGTTGGAAGCCCAACAGATGTAATTTTTTGAAATCCAAAAGTAAAATTCTTAGGTATCACGAAGGGCAAAATTGAAGAGACAAAAGATGCCATTTTGGCCTCCTTCGAGCAGATTTCTATCAACATTTATGGAGATTTTTGATTTTTGACCAAGATAGATCCAGCCGCCAATAAAAGTGACCCGTTGGAAGCCCAACATGATGTAATTTAGAGGATAAAAAGTAAAATTTTTACAGTATCACGTGGGCAGCCTTGAAGAGACAAAAGATGCCATTTTGGCCTGGGCACATTCCTAGCGAAGGAGACCAAAAGATGCCATTTTGGCCGTTGGAAGCCCAATAGATGTGAAATTCAATATTTCCAAAAAGTAAAATTTTAACCAAGATCAGATGGGCAAATAAGAGACAAAAGATGCCATTTTGGCCTCCATTCGTAGTGATTTATCACAACATTTATGGAGCCCAAAGATTTTTGACCAAGATAGATCCAAATCCACAAAAAGTGACATTTTTGGAAGCCCAACAGATGTAATTCAACGTATCAAAAGTAAAATTTTATAAGGTATCACGATAGGGGCAAAAAGAGACAAAAGATGCCATTTTGGCCTCCATTCAGGAAGATTTCTATCAACATTTATGGAGATTGGCAGATTTTTGACCAAGATAGATCCAAGCCACGAAAGTGACCCGTTGGAAGCCCAACAGATGTAATTCAACGTTATCAAAAAGTAAAATTTTTACAGTGTATCACGTGGGCAATTGAAGAGACAAAAGATGCCATTTTGGCCTCCATTCGAGGAGATTTCTATCAACATTTCTGGAGATTGGCGGATTTTTGACCAAGATAGATCGGGCCGCCCACGAAAAAGTGACCCGTTGGAAGCCCAACATGATGTAATTCAGAGGATCAAAAAGTAAAATTCTTAGGCTTATCACGTGGGCAAATTGAAGAGCCAAAAGATGCCATTTTGGCCTCCATTCAGGAAATTTCTATCAACATTTATGGAGATTTTTTGAGTTTTTAACCAAGATAGATAGTGACCAAGAAAAGTGACCCGTTGGAAGCCCAACAGACCTAATTTTTGAAGGATCAAAAGTAAAATTTTTATAGGTATCACGTGGGCTCGCAAAATTGAGCCCAAAAGATGCCATTTTGGCCTCCATTCGTGGAAATTTCTATCAACATTTATGGAGATTGGGTGACATTTTTTGACCAAGATAGATCCAATCGTAGTGATTCTAAAAGTGACCCGTTAGAAGCCCAACAGATGTAATTTTGAAATCCAAAAGTAAAATTTCGATAGGCATCACAAGGCTCGCAAAATTGAAGAGACAAAAGATGCCATTTTGGCCTCCATTCGCAGATTTTCTATCAACATTTATGGAGATTGGCAGATTTTTGACCAAGATAGATCCAGCCGCCATGAAAAGTGACCCGTTGGAAGCCCAACAGATGTAATTCAACGTATCAAAAAGTAAAATTCTTACAGTGTATCACGTGGGCAAATTGAAGAGACAAAAGATGCCATTTTGGCCTCCGTCGGCAGATTGGCCAACATTTATGGCGATTGGCAGATTTTTGACCAAGATAGATCCGGGGCCGCCACGAAAGTGACCCGTTGGAAGCCCAACAGATGTAATTCAACGCATCAAAAAGTAAAATTTTTAGGTGTATCACGTGGGCAAATTTTGAAGAGACAAAAGATGCCATTTTGGCCTCCCTTCGAGCAGATTTCTATCAACATTTCTCGAGATTGGCGGATTTTTAACCAAGATAGATCCAGCCGCAATAAAAGTGACCCGTTGGAAGCCCAACATGACCTAATTTAGAGGATCGAAAAGTATAATTCTTACAGCTTATCACGTGGGGCAGCTAAGGAGCCCAAAGATGCCATTTTGGCCTCCATTCAGTGGAAATTTCGTCACGATTCCTAGCGGTGACATTTTTTGAGTTCCGTAACTCCAATCGTAGTGATTCTCGACTCCGCGGTTAGTAGAAAGCTATTTTTGAAATCCATAAGTCCATGTCGATAGGCATCGCGAAGGCTCGCAAAATTGACGGTTTTCAAAAGAGGTCATTTTCGCCTCCGTCGCAGATTTCGCCAACATTTATGGAGATTGGCAGATTTTTGACCAAGATAGATCCAGGCCGCCACGAAAAGTGACCCGTTGGAAGCCCAACAGATGTAATTCAACGTTATCAAAAGTAAAATTCTTACAGGTATCACGTGGGCAGCTGAAGAGACAAAAGATGCCATTTTGGCCTCCGTCGTGCAGCATTTGGCCAACATTTTCGGGCGATTGGCAGATTTTTGACCAAGATAGATCCGGGGCCGCCACGAAAGTGACCCGTTGGAAGCCCAACAGATGTAATTCAACGCATCAAAAAGTAAAATTCTTACTGTGTATCACGTGGGCAGCTAAGAGACAAAAGATGCCATTTTGGCCTCCCTTCGAGCAGATTTCTATCAACATTTCTCGAGATTGGCGGATTTTTAACCAAGATAGATCCAAGCCGCAATAAAAGTGACCCGTTGGAAGCCCAACATGACCTAATTTAGAGGATCGAAAAGTATAATTTTACAGCTTATCACGTGGGCAGCTAAGGAGCCCAAAGATGCCATTTTGGCCTCCATTCGGGAAATTTTGTCACGATTCCTAGCGGTGACATTTTTTGAGTTCCGATAACTCCAATCGTAGTGATTCTCGACTCCGTGCGGCTAGTAGAAAGCTATTTTTGAAATCCATAAGTCCATGTTCGATAGGCATCGCGAAGGCTCGCAAAATTGACGGTTTTCAAAAGAGGTCATTTTCGCCTCCCGTCGGCGCAGATTGGCCAACATTTATGGAGATTGGCAGATTTTTGACCAAGATAGATCCGGGGCCGCCATGAAAAGTGACCCGTTGGAAGCCCAACAGATGTAATTCAACGTTATCAAAAAGTAAAATTCTTACTGTGTATCACGTGGGCACTGAAGAGACAAAAGATGCCATTTTGGCCTCCAACAATTTCCGGGCGATGGCAGATTTTTGACCAAGATAGATCCTCGTTGGAAGCCCAATAGATGTAATTTAACGCATCGAAAAAGTAAAATTTTGGCCAACATTTATGGCGATTGGCAGATTTTTGACCAAGATAGATCCAGCCGCCACGAAAGTGACCCGTTGGAAGCCCAACAGATGTAATTCAACGCATCAAAAGTAAAATTCTTACATTTTTGACCAAGTGTATCACGTGGGCAAATGAAGAGACAAAAGATGCCATTTTGGCCTCCCTTCGAGCAGATTTCTATCAACATTTTCGAGATTGGCGGATTTTTAACCAAGATAGATCCAAAAAGAATAAAAAGTGACCCGTTGGAAGCCCAACATGACCTAATTTAGAGGATCGAAAAGTATAATTTTACGCTTATCACGTGGGGCAGCTAAGGAGCCCAAAGATGCCATTTTGGCCTCCATTCAGTGGAAATTTCGTCACGATTCCTAGCGGTGACATTTTTTGACCAAGATAACTCCAATCGTAGTGATTCTCGACTCCGCGAAGGCTAGTAGAAAGCTATTTTTGAAATCCATAAGTCCATGTCTCGATAGGCATCGCGAAGGCTCGCAAAATTGACGGTTTTCAAAAGAGGTCATTTCCGCCTCCGTCGCGCAGATTTGGCCAACATTTATGGAGATTGGCAGATTTTTGACCAAGATAGATCCAGCCGCCACGAAAAGTGACCCGTTGGAAGCCCAACAGATGTAATTCAACGTATCAAAAAGTAAAATTCTTACTGTGTATCACGTGGGCAATTTGAAGAGACAAAAGATGCCATTTTGGCCTCCGCTCAGGCAGATTTTGCCAACATTTCGGGCGATTGGCAGATTTTTGACCAAGATAGATCCGTATCACATGGGCCGCCACGAAAGTGACCCGTTGGAAGCCCAACAGATGTAATTCAACGCATCAAAAGTAAAATTTTACTGTGTATCACGTGGGCAAATGAAGAGACAAAAGATGCCATTTTGGCCTCCCTTCGAGCAGATTTCTATCAACATTTTCGAGATTGGCGGATTTTTAACCAAGATAGATCCGGGCCGCAATAAAAAGTGACCCGTTGGAAGCCCAACATGACCTAATTTAGAGGATCGAAAAGTATAATTTTTACGCTTATCACGTGGGGCAGCTAAGGAGCCCAAAGATGCCATTTTGGCCTCCATTCGTGGAAATTCTATCACGATTCCTAGCGGTGACATTTTTTGAGTTCCGTAACTCCAATCGTAGTGATTCTCGACTGCGGCGGTTAGTAGAAAGCTATTTTTGAAATCCATAAGTCCATGTCTCGATAGGCATCGCGAAGGCTCGCAAAATTGACGGTTTTCAAAAGAGGTCATTTCGCCTCCGTCGGGCAGATTGGCCAACATTTATGGAGATTGGCAGATTTTTGACCAAGATAGATCCGGGGCCGCCACGAAAAGTGACCCGTTGGAAGCCCAACAGATGTAATTCAACGTTATCTAAAAAAGTAAAATTTTACAGTGTATCACGTGGGCAAGCTGAAGAGACAAAAGATGCCATTTTGGCCTCCGTCGCGCAGATTTTCCAACATTTTCGGGCGATTGGCAGATTTTTGACCAAGATAGATCCGGGGCCGCCACGAAAAGTGACCCGTTGGAAGCCCAACAGATGTAATTCAACGTTATCAAAAAGTAAAATTTTACAGTGTATCACGTGGGCAGCTGAAGAGACAAAAGATGCCATTTTGGCCTCCCTTCGATCAAGATTTCTATCAACATTTCGAGATTGGCAGATTTTTAACCAAGATAGATCCGGGGCCGCCATGAAAAGTGACCCGTTGGAAGCCCAACATGATGTAATTTAGAGGATCAAAAAGTAAAATTTTTACAGTGTATCACGTGGGCAGCCTAAAGAGCCAAAAGATGCCATTTTGGCCTCCATCCATCACGATTCCTATCAACATTTTTGAGTTGGCGGATTTTCCAACCAAGATAGATCCATTCGCCATGAAAAGTGACCCGTTGAAAGCCCAACAGATGTAATCCATAGTATCAAAAAGTAAAATTTTAGGTTATCACGGGGCAAAATTGAAGAGACAAAAGATGCCATTTTGGCCTCCATTCGGCAAAAGTAAAATTTATTCTATCAACATTTATGGAGATTGGCAGATTTTTGACCAAGATAGATCCCAATCGTAGTGAAAAGTGACCCGTTGGAAGCCCAACAGATGTAATTCAACGATCAAAAAGTAAAATTTTTGTGTATCACGTGGGCAGTGAAGAGACAAAAGATGCCATTTTGGCCTCCTTCGAGCAGATTTCTATCAACATTTCTCGAGATTGGCGGATTTTTGACCAAGATAGAAAGATAAAGTGACCGTTGGAAGCCCAACATGACCTAATTTAGAGGATCAAAAGTATAATTCTTACGATATCCAACGGAAGAGGAAAAAGATGCCATTTTGGCCTCATTTTCAGTGGAAAGATGACATTTTTTGAGATAGATCCAACTCCAATAAAAAGTGATTTGGAAGCCCAACGGATAGTAGAAAGCTATTTTTGAAATCCATAAGTAAAATTCGATAGGATAGGCATCACGAAGGCTCGCAAAATTGAGAGACAAAAGATGCCATTTTGGCCTCCATTCGCGAAGATTTGGCCAACATTTATGGAGATTGGCAGATTTTTGACCAAGATAGATCCGGGGCCGCCATGAAAAGTGACCCGTTGGAAGCCCAACAGATGTAATTCAACGTATCAAAAAGTAAAATTTACTGTGTATCACATGGGCAAAAGAAGAGACAAAAGATGCCATTTTGGCCTCCGTCAGGCAGATTTTGGCCAACATCGGGCGATGGAGATTGGCAGATTTTTGACCAAGATAGATCCATGGGCCGCCACGAAAAGTGACCCGTTGGAAGCCCAACAGATGTAATTCAACGCATCAAAAAGTAAAATTTTTACTGTGTATCACGTGGGCAGCATCAAGAGACAAAAGATGCCATTTTGGCCTCCCTTCGAGCAGATTTCTATCAACATTTCTCGAGATTGGCGGATTTTTAACCAAGATAGATCCAAGCCGCAATAAAAGTGACCCGTTGGAAGCCCAACATGACCTAATTTAGAGGATCGAAAAGTATAATTTTTACAGCTTATCACGTGGGGCAGCTAAGGAGCCCAAAGATGCCATTTTGGCCTCCATTCAGTGGAAATTTCGTCACGATTCCTAGCGGTGACATTTTTTGAGTTCCGTAACTCCAATCGTAGTGATTCTCGACTCCGTGCGGTTAGTAGAAAGCTATTTTTGAAATCCATAAGTCCATGTCTCGATAGGCATCGCGAAGGCTCGCAAAATTGACGGTTTTCAAAAGAGGTCATTCTCGCCTCCGTCGGCAGATTGCCAACATTTATGGAGATTGGCCAACATTTATGGAGATTGGCAGATTTTTGACCAAGATAGATCCGGTATCACGCCGCCACGAAAAGTGACCCGTTGGAAGCCCAACAGATGTAATTCAACGTATCAAAAAGTAAAATTCTTACAGGTATCACGGGCAACTGAAGAGACAAAAGATGCCATTTTGGCCTCCGCTCGGCAGATTTGGCCAACATTTCGGGCGATTGGCAGATTTTTGACCAAGATAGATCCAGCCGCCATTTGAAAGTGACCCGTTGGAAGCCCAACAGATGTAATTCAACGCATCAAAAGTAAAATTCTTACAGTGTATCACGTGGGCAACTGAAGAGACAAAAGATGCCATTTTGGCCTCCCTTCGAGCAGATTTCTATCAACATTTCGAGATTGGCGGATTTTTAACCAAGATAGATCCAGCCGCAATAAAAAGTGACCCGTTGGAAGCCCAACATGACCTAATTTAGAGGATCGAAAAGTATAATTTTACAGCTTATCACGTGGGGCGCCTAAGGAGCCCAAAGATGCCATTTTGGCCTCCATTCAGTGGAAATTTCTATCACGATTCCTAGCGGTGACATTTTTTGAGTTCCAGAACTCCAATCGTAGTGATTCTCGACTCCCGAAGCGGTTAGTAGAAAGCTATTTTTGAAATCCATAAGTCCATGTTCGATAGGCATCGCGAAGGCTCGCAAAATTGACGGTTTTCAAAAGAGGTCATTCCGCCTCCGTCGCAGATTTGCCAACATTTATGGAGATTGGCAGATTTTTGACCAAGATAGATCCGGGGCCGCCACGAAAAGTGACCCGTTGGAAGCCCAACAGATGTAATTTAACGTTATCAAAAGTAAAATTCTTACTGTGTATCACGTGGGCAGACTGAAGAGACAAAAGATGCCATTTTGGCCTCCATTCGTGCAGATTGCCAACATTTCTCGCGATTGGCAGATTTTTGACCAAGATAGATCCAGGGCCGCCATAAAAGTGACCCGTTGGAAGCCCAACAGATGTAATTCAACGCATCAAAAAGTAAAATTTTATGTATCACATGGGCAAAGAGAAGAGACAAAAGATGCCATTTTGGCCTCCCTTCGAGCAGATTTTTATCAACATTTCTGGAGATTGGCGGATTTTTAACCAAGATAGATCCAAGGGCAATAAAAGTGACCGTTGGAAGCCCAACATGACCTAATTTAGAGGATCGAAAAGTATAATTTTTACAAGTATCACGTGGGTTGGAAGCCCAAGGAGAGACAAAAGATGCCATTTTGGCCTCCATTCAGGAAAATTGGTCAACATTCCTAGCGGTGACATTTTTTGACCAAGATAGATCCAATCGTAGTGATTCCGACCGTTGGAAGCCCAAAAGCTATTTTTGAAATCCATAAGTAAAATGTTTACGATAGGCATCACGAAGGCTCGCAAAATTGAGGTTTTCAAAAGAGGCCATTTTGGCCTCCGCTTCGAGCAGATTTCTATCAACATTTATGGAGATTGGCAGATTTTTGACCAAGATAGATCCCCGCCGCCAAAAAGTGACCCGTTGGAAGCCCAACAGATGTAATTTAACGGATCAAAAAGTAAAATTTTACAGTATCACGTGGGCAGCCTGAAGAGACAAAAGATGCCATTTTGGCCTCCATTCAGGAAATTTTGGCCAACATTCCGGGCGATTGGCACATTTTTGACCAAGATAGATCGCCAGTGAAAGTGACCCGTTGGAAGCCCAACAGATGTAATTCAACGCATCAAAAAGTAAAATTTTAAAGTGTATCACGTGGGCAAAAAGAGACAAAAGATGCCATTTTGGCCTCCCTTCGAGCGATTTCTATCAACATTTATGGAGATTGGCGGATTTTAACCAAGATAGATCCAAACAAAGAAATAAAAGTGACCCGTTGGAAGCCCAACATGACCTAATTTAGAGGATCAAAAAGTATAATTCTTACAGGTATCACGTGGGGCAGCCTAAGGAGCCCAAAGATGCCATTTTGGCCTCCATTCAGTGGAAATTTTCATCACGATTCCTAGCGGTGACATTTTTTGAGTTCCAAGAAGATCCAATCGTAGTGATTCTGACCTCGTTGGAAGTTAGTAGAAAGCTAATTTTTGAAATCCATAAGTCCATGTTCGATAGGCATCACAAGGGCAAAATTGACGGTTTTCAAAAGAGGTCATTTTGGCCTCCATTCATGCAGATTGGCCAACATTTATGGAGATTGGCAGATTTTTGACCAAGATAGATCCAGCCGCCATGAAAAGTGACCTCGTTGGAAGCCCAACAGATGTAATTCAACGTTATTGAAAAAGTAAAATTCTTACAGGTATCACGTGGGCAGCCGAAGAGACAAAAGATGCCATTTTGGCCTCCCTTCGCGGCAGATTTTGGCCAACATTTCCGCGATTGGCAGATTTTTGACCAAGATAGATCCGCCGCCATGAAAGTGACCCGTTGGAAGCCCAACAGATGTAATTCAACGCATCAAAAAGTAAAATTCTTACAGTGTATCACGTGGGCAACCGAAGAGACAAAAGATGCCATTTTGGCCTCCCTTCGAGCAGATTTCTATCAACATTTCTCGGAGATTGGCGGATTTTTAACCAAGATAGATCCAAATCGCCAATAAAAGTGACCCGTTGGAAGCCCAACATGACCTAATTTAGAGGATCGAAAAGTATAATTCTTACGCTTATCACGTGGGCAGCTTAAGGAGCCCAAAGATGCCATTTTGGCCTCCATTCGTGGAAATTTCTAGATCACGATTCCTAGCGGTGACATTTTTTGAGTTAGAACTCCAATCGTAGTGATTCTCGACTCCGTGCGGTTAGTAGAAAGCTATTTTTGAAATCCATAAGTCCATGTTCGATAGGCATCGCGAAGGCTCGCAAAATTGACGGTTTTCAAAAGAGGTCATTCGCCTCCGCTCGCGCAGATTGGCCAACATTTATGGAGATTGGCAGATTTTTGACCAAGATAGATCCAGTCGCCATGAAAAGTGACCCGTTGGAAGCCCAACAGATGTAATTCAACGTTATCAAAAGTAAAATTTTTACAGTATCACGTGGGCAGCTGAAGAGACAAAAGATGCCATTTTGGCCTCCCATTCGGCAGATTTTATCAACATTTCCGAGATTGGCAGATTTTTGACCAAGATAGATCCGGGGCCGCCATGAAAGTGACCCGTTGGAAGCCCAACAGATGTAATTCAACGGATCAAAAAGTAAAATTCTTACGATAGGTATCACGTGGGCAATGAAGAGACAAAAGATGCCATTTTGGCCTCCCTTCGAGTGAGATTTCTATCAACATTTATGGAGATTGGCGGATTTTTGACCAAGATAGATCCAATCCAATAAAAAGTGACCCGTTGGAAGCCCAACATGATGTAATTTAGAACGAAAAGTATAATTTCAAAAAGTAAAATTTTGGCCTCCACAGGTATCACGGTGCGGCGTAACTCCAAAGTGATTCTCGAAGAGACAAAAGATGCCATTTTGGCCTCGCAAAATTTCGGTTTTCAAAAGATATTTGGCCAACATTTATGGAGATTGGCAGATTTTTGACCAAGATAGATCCAAATCGCCAGTAAAAGTGACCTCGTTGGAAGCCCAACAGATGTAATTCAACGTATCAAAAAGTAAAATTTTACAGTGTATCACGTGGGCAGTCAAGAGACAAAAGATGCCATTTTGGAAAAGAGCAGATTTCCGCCAACCGAGCAGATTTTTGACCAACATTTCACGAGATGGAAGCCCAACAGATGTAATTCAACGATTTAAAACCAAGATAGATCCAAAAGATGCCATTTGACCCGTTGGAAGCCCAACATGATTTTAACCAAGATAGATCCATCAAAAAGTAAAGCCCAACATGACCTAATTTAGAGGATCGAAAAGTATAATTTTTACGCTATCAGGCAGCTAAGGAGCCCAAAGATGCCATTTTGGCCTCCATTCAGTGGGAAATTATCAACGATTCCTAGCGGTGACATTTTTTGAGTTCCGTGAATCCAATCGTAGTGATTCTCGACTCCGTGCGGTTAGTAGAAAGCTATTTTTGAAATCCATAAGTCCATGTTGATAGGCATCGAAGGCTCGCAAAATTGAGTTTTCAAAAGAGGTCATTTGGCCTCCATTCGGGAAGATTGGCCAACATTTATGGAGATTGGCAGATTTTTGACCAAGATAGATCCGGGCCGCCATGAAAAGTGACCCGTTGGAAGCCCAACAGATGTAATTCAACGTATCAAAAGTAAAATTTTACTAGGTATCACGTGGGCAAATGAAGAGACAAAAGATGCCATTTTGGCCTCCATTCGTGAGCATTTCACAACATTTTCGCGATTGGCAGATTTTTGACCAAGATAGATCCGGGCCGCCAGATAAAAGTGACCGTTGGAAGCCCAACAGATGTAATTTAACGATCAAAAAGTAAAATTCTTACAGGTATCACGTGGGCAAAATTGAAGAGACAAAAGATGCCATTTTGGCCTCCCATTCGAGCAGATTTCTATCAACATTTATGGAGATTGGCGGATTTTTGACCAAGATAGATCCAAATAGTGATAAAAGTGACCCGTTGAAGCCCAACATGATGTAATTTAGAGGATCGAAAAGTAAAATTCTTACAGTATCACAAATGAGCCCAAAGACCGAAGCCTCCAAAAGATGAAATTTTGGCATTTTTTGAGTTCCAACTCCAATCATTCGACTCCGTGCGAAGCCTAGTAGAAAGCTATTTTTGAAATCCATAAGTCCATGTCTGATAGGCATCGCGAAGGCTCGCAAATTGGGCAACATTTCAAAAGAGGTCATTTTGGCCTCCGTCGCAGATTTTGACAACATTTATGGAGATTAGATTTTTGACCAAGATAGATCCGCCACGAAAAGTGACCCGTTGGAAGCCCAACAGATGTAATTCAACGATCAAAAGTAAAATTCTTACTGTGTATCACGTGGCAAAATGAAGAGACAAAAGATGCCATTTTGGCCTCCATTCAGGCAGATTTCTATCAACATTTCCTGGCGATTGGCGATTTTTTGACCAAGATAGATCCGCCGCCACATGAAAAGTGACCCGTTGGAAGCCCAACAGATGTAATTCAACGCATCAAAAAGTAAAATTCTTACAGGTATCACGTGGGCAAAATTGAAGAGACAAAAGATGCCATTTTGGCCTCCCTTCGAGCAGATTTCTATCAACATTTCTCGAGATTGGCGGATTTTTAACCAAGATAGATCCGGGGCCGCCAATGAAAAGTGACCCGTTGGAAGCCCAACATGACCTAATTTAGAGGATCGAAAAGTATAATTCTTACGCTATCACGTGGGCAGCTAAGGAGCCCAAAGATGCCATTTTGGCCTCCATTCAGTGGAAATTTCGTCACGATTCCTAGCGGTGACATTTTTTGACCAAGATAACTCCAATCGTAGTGAAAGTGACTCCGTTGGAAGCCTAGTAGAAAGCTATTTTTGAAATCCATAAGTCCATGTTTCGATAGGCATCGCGAAGGCTCGCAAAATTGACGGTTTTCAAAAGAGGTCATTTCGCCTCCCTTCGCAGATTTCTATCAACATTTATGGAGATTGGCGATTTTTGACCAAGATAGATCCAGCCGCCAATAAAAAGTGACCCGTTGGAAGCCCAACAGATGTAATTTAACGTTATCAAAAAGTAAAATTCTTACTGTGTATCACGTGGGCAGCCTAAGAGACAAAAGATGCCATTTTGGCCTCCATTCGCAGATTTTTATCAACATTTTCGCGATTGGCAGATTTTTGACCAAGATAGATCCAGCCGCCAATGAAAAGTGACCTCGTTGGAAGCCCAACATGATGTAATTTAACATATCGAAAAGTAAAATTTTTACCAAGTATCACATGGGCAAATTCCGAAGAGAAAAAGATGCCATTTTGGCCTCCATTCGATAGGCATAGAAGGCTATCAACATTGATGCCAAAAGAGGATTGCCTAGCGGTGATTTTTGAGTCAACATTTATGGAGATTGGCAGATTTTTGACCAAGATAGATCCAGTCGCCACTAAAAGTGACCCGTTGGAAGCCCAACAGATGTAATTCAACGTATCAAAAAGTAAAATTTTACAGTGTATCACGTGGGCAAAAAAGAGACAAAAGATGCCATTTTGGCCTTGAAATTTCTATCAACATTTCGGAGATTGGCAGATTTTTGACCAAGATAGATCCAATCGCCATGAAAAGTGACCCGTTGGAAGCCCAACAGATGTAATTCAACGCATCAAAAGTAAAATTCTTACAGGTATCACGTGGCAAATTGAAGAGACAAAAGATGCCATTTTGGCCTCCCTTCGAGCAGATTTCTATCAACATTTCTCGAGATTGGCGGATTTTTGACCAAGATAGATCCACGCCATGAAAAGTGACCCGTTGGAAGCCCAACATGACCTAATTTAGAGGATCAAAAGTATAATTCTTACAGCTTATCACGTGGGGGCAGCTAAGGAGCCCAAAGATGCCATTTTGGCCTCCATTCAGTGGAAATTTCTATCACGATTCCTAGCGGTGACATTTTTTGACCAAGATAGATCCAATCGTAGTGAAAAGTGACTGTTGGCGGTTAGTAGAAAGCTATTTTTGAAATCCATAAGTCCATGTTCGATAGGCATCGCGAAGGCTCGCAAAATTGACGGTTTTCAAAAGAGGTCATTTTGGCCTCCGTCTTCGCAGATTGGCCAACATTTATGGAGATTGGCAGATTTTTGACCAAGATAGATCCGCCATGAAAAGTGACCCGTTGGAAGCCCAACAGATGTAATTTAACGTTATCGAAAAGTAAAATTCTTGATGTGTATCACGTGGGCAAATGAAGAGACAAAAGATGCCATTTTGGCCTCCGTCGCAGGCAACATTTCCTGGAGATTGGCAGATTTTTGACCAAGATAGATCCAGCCGCCACGAAAAGTGACCTCGTTGGAAGCCCAACAGGATGTAATTTAACATATCAAAAGTAAAATTCTTACAGTGTATCACATGGGCAGCTGAAGAGACAAAAGATGCCATTTTGGCCTCCATTCGTAGATTATCATCAACATTTCTCGAGATTGGCAGATTTTTGACCAAGATAGATCCAAATACCAATAAAAGTGACCCGTTGGAAGCCCAACATGATGTAATTTAGAGGATCAAAAGTAAAATTTTTACAGTATCACGTGGGCCTAAGAGCCAAAAGATGCCATTTTGGCCTCCATTCAGGAAATTTCTATCAACATTCCTAGAGATTGACATTTTTGACCAAGATAGATCCAATCGTAGTGAAAAGTGACCGTTGGAAGCCCAAAGATGTTTTTTAACATATCAAAAGTAAAATTCTTATAGGTATCAAAGATGGGCAAAATTGAAGAGACAAAAGATGCCATTTTGGCCTCCATTCGAAGCCCAACAGAGATTTATCGCCAACATTTATGGAGAAGAGACAAAAGATTTTTTTTGACCAAGATAGATCCGGAGATTTTTGACCACCATAGAAAGTGACCCGTTGGAAGCCCAACAGATGTGTAATTCAACGCATCAAAAGTAAAATTTTTACAGTATCACGTGGGCAAATTAAGAGACAAAAGATGCCATTTTGGCCTCCCTTCGAGCAGATTTCTATCAACATTTTCGAGATTGGCGGATTTTTGACCAAGATAGATCCGCCGCAATAAAAGTGACATGTTGGAAGCCCAACATGACCTAATTTAGAGGATCGAAAAGTATAATTCTTACGCTTATCACGTGGGGCAGCTAAGGAGCCCAAAGATGCCATTTTGGCCTCCATTTTTTGGAAATTTGGTCACGATTCCTAGCGGTGACATTTTTTGAGTTCCGTAACTCCAATCGTAGTGATTCTCGACTCCGTGCGAGGTTAGTAGAAAGCTATTTTTGAAATCCATAAGTCCAAAATCGATAGGCATCGCGAAGGCTCGCAAAATTGACGGTTTTCAAAAGAGGTCATTCCCGCCTCCGTCGGCAGATTTTATCAACATTTATGGAGATTGGCAGATTTTTGACCAAGATAGATCGGGGCCGCCATGAAAAGTGACCCGTTGGAAGCCCAACAGATGTAATTTAATGTTATCGAAAAGTAAAATTCTTACAGTATCACGTGGGCAGCTTAAGAGACAAAAGATGCCATTTTGGCCTCCATTCGAAATTTGGTCAACATTTCCGACAATTGGCAGATTTTTTGACCAAGATAGATCCAGCCGCCATAAAAAGTGACCCGTTGGAAGCCCAATAGGATGTAATTTAACGTATCGAGAAGTAAAATTCTTTAGGTGTATCACAATTGAATTGAAGAGACAAAAGATGCCATTTTGGCCTCCATTCGTAGATTTCTATCAACATTTATGGAGATTGGCAGATTTTTGACCAAGATAGATCCAAATACCACTAAAAGTGACCCGTTGGAAGCCCAACAGATGTAATTCAACGTATCAAAAGTAAAATTTTACAGTGTATCACGTGGGCAGTCGAAGAGACAAAAGATGCCATTTTGGCCTCCATTCGCAGATTTTTGTCAACATTTCTCGCGATTGGCAGATTTTTGACCAAGATAGATCCAGCCACCATAAAAAAGTGACCCGTTGGAAGCCCAACAGATGTAATTCAACGCATCAAAAAGTAAAATTTTACAGGTATCACGTGGCAAAATTGAAGAGACAAAAGATGCCATTTTGGCCTCCCTTCGAGCAGATTTCTATCAACATTTCTGGAGATTGGCGGATTTTTGACCAAGATAGATCCAGCCGCCATGAAAAGTGACCCGTTGGAAGCCCAACATGACCTAATTTAGAGGATCGAAAAGTATAATTCTTACAGCTTATCACGTGGGGCAGCTAAGGAGCCCAAAGATGCCATTTTGGCCTCCATTCGTGGAAATTTCGTCACGATTCCTAGCGGTGACATTTTTTGACCAAGATAATCCAATCGTAGTGATTCTAGACCCGCATGGCTAGTAGAAAGCTATTTTTGAAACCATAAGTCCATGTCCGATAGGCATCGCGAAGGCTCGCAAAATTGACGGTTTTCAAAAAGAGGTCATTTCGCCTCCGTCGGCGCATTTCTATCAACATTTATGGAGATTGGCAGATTTTTGACCAAGATAGATCCCCGCCATGAAAAGTGACCCGTTGAAAGCCCAACAGATGTAATTTAATTCGAAAAGTAAAAATGTTATCGAAGAGACAAAAGATGCCATTTTGGCCCTCCATTCGACAATTGCAAATATCACGTGGCTATTTTTGACCAAGAGACAAAAAGATGCCATTTTGTAATTTAACATATCGAAAAGTCCAAAATTTCTATCACATGGGCATTTAAGAGACAAAAGATGCCATTTTGGATTCCAAGCCAACATTTAGATTTTTGACCAAGATAGATCCACGAAAAGTGACCCGTTGGAAGCCCAATAGGATGTAATTTAACATATCAAAAAGTAAAATTTTACAGTGTATCACATGGGCAAATTGAAGAGACAAAAGATGCCATTTTGGCCTCCATTCGTAGCAGATTCTATCAACATTTCGGGCGATTGGCAGATTTTTGACCAAGATAGATCCAATCACCACTAAAAGTGACCTCGTTGGAAGCCCAACAGATGTAATTCAACGCATCAAAAGTAAAATTCTTACTGTGTATCACGTGGGCAACTGAAGAGACAAAAGATGCCATTTTGGCCTCCCTTCGAGCAGATTTCTATCAACATTTTCGAGATTGGCGGATTTTTGACCAAGATAGATCCAAATGCCATGAAAAGTGACATGTTGGAAGCCCAACATGACCTAATTTAGAGGATCGAAAAGTATAATTTTTACGTTATCACATGGGGGCCTAAGGAGACCAAAGATGCCATTTTGGCCTCCATTCAGTGGGAAAATTTGTCACGATTCCTAGCGGTGACATTTTTTGAGTTCCGTAACTCCAATCGTAGTGAAAGTGACTCGTGCGAAGGCTAGTAGAAAGCTATTTTTGAAATCCATAAGTCCATGTTCGATAGGCATCGCGAAGGCTCGCAAAATTGACGGTTTTCAAAAGAGGTCATTTCCGCCTCCGTTCGGGCAGATTTTGGCCAACATTTATGGAGATTACAGATTTTGACCAAGATAGATCCAATCGCCACAAAAAGTGACCCGTTGGAAGCCCAACAGATGTAATTTAATGTTATCGAAAAGTAAAATTCTGCTGTGTATCACGTGGGCAGTTGAAGAGACAAAAGATGCCATTTTGGCCTCCATTCGCAGAAATTTTCAACGATTCCTAGCGATTGGCAGATTTTTTTGACCAAGATAGATCCGGCCGCCATAAAAAGTGACCCGTTGGAAGCCCAATAGGATGTAATTTAACGTATCGAGAAGTAAAATTCTTACAGGTATCACATGGGCAAATTGAAGAGACAAAAGATGCCATTTTGGCCTCCATTCGTAGATTGGCCAACATTTCTGGCGATTGGCAGATTTTTGACCAAGATAGATCCAAATCACCACTAAAAGTGACCCGTTGGAAGCCCAACAGATGTAATTCAACGTATCAAAAAGTAAAATTCTTACTGTGTATCATAAGCTAGTAGAAAGGGTAGTTGAAGAGACAAAAGATGCCATTTTGGCCTCCGTCAGGCAGATTTCAATCAACATTTCTGGCGATTGGCAGATTTTTGACCAAGATAGATCCGGGGCCACCAAAAAGTGACCCGTTGGAAGCCCAACAGATGTAATTCAACGCATCAAAAGTAAAATTTTACTGTGTATCACGTGGGCAAAATGAAGAGACAAAAGATGCCATTTTGGCCTCCCCTTCGAGCAGATTTCTATCAACATTTCCGAGATTGGCGGATTTTTGACCAAGATAGATCCAATCGCCATGAAAAGTGACCGTTGGAAGCCCAACATGACCTAATTTAGAGGATCGAAAAGTATAATTCTTACGCTTATCACGTGGGGCAGCTAAGGAGCCCAAAGATGCCATTTTGGCCTCCATTCGTGGAAATTTCGTCACGATTCCTAGCGGTGACATTTTTGAGTTCCGTAACTCCAATCGTAGTGATTCTAGACTCCGTTGGCGGTTAGTAGAAAGCTATTTTTGAAATCCATAAGTCCATGTCCGATAGGCATCGCATAAGGCTCGCAAAATTGACGGTTTTCAAAAGAGGTCATTCCGCCTCCGTCGCGGGCAGCCAACATTTATGGAGATTGGCAAATTTTTGACCAAGATAGATCCAGCCGCCATGAAAAGTGACCCGTTGAAAGCCCAACAGATGTAATTTAACGTTATCGAAAAGTAAAATTCTTACAGTGTATCACGTGGGCAAATGAAGAGACAAAAGATGCCATTTTGGCCTCATTCGAGCGTGATTTTTGACCAAGATAGATCAACATTTCGCGATTGGCAGGATTTTTGACCAAGATAGATCCATGGGCCGCCATGAAAAGTGACCCGTTGGAAGCCCAACAGGATGTAATTTAACATATCAAAGAAGTAAAATTCTTAAGTGTATCACATGGGCAGCTAAGAGACAAAAGATGCCATTTTGGCCTCCATTCGTAGATTTCATCAACATTTCGGCGACATTTTTGATTTTTGACCAAGATAGATCCAAATCACCACTAAAAGTGACCTCGTTGGAAGCCCAACAGATGTAATTCAACGCATCAAAAGTAAAATTCCGATAGGTATCACGTGGGCAAATGAAGAGACAAAAGATGCCATTTTGGCCTCCCTTCGAGCAGATTTCTATCAACATTTCGGAGATTGGCGGATTTTTTGACCAAGATAGATCCAAATCGCCATGAAAAGTGACATGTTGGAAGCCCAACATGACCTAATTTAGAGGATCGAAAAGTATAATTCTTACAGTTATCACGTGGGCAGCTAAAGAGACCAAAGATGCCATTTTGGCCTCCATTCAGTGGAAATTTCGAGATTCCTAGCGGTGACATTTTTTGAGTTCCGTAACTCCAATCGTAGTGATTACGGACTCCGAGATTGCGGCGGTTAGTAGAAAGCTATTTTTGAAATCCATAAGTCCATGTCGATAGGCATCGCAAGGCTCGCAAAATTGATGGTTTTCAAAAGAGGTCATTTTCGCCTCCGTTCGGCAGATTGGCCAACATTTATGGAGATTGGCAGATTTTTGACCAAGATAGATCCAGCCGCCATGAAAAGTGACCCGTTGGAAGCCCAACAGATGTAATTTAACGTTATCGAAAAGTAAAATTCCATGTCTGTATCACGTTTTTTGAAGAGACAAAAGATGCCATTTTGGCCTCCAGTCGATTCAACATTTATGGAGATTGGCAGATTTTTGACCAAGATAGATTTTTGCCATAAAAAGTGACCCGTTGGAAGCCCAACAGATGTAATTCAACATATCAAAAGTAAAATTCTTACAGGTATCACATGGGCAAATTGAAGAGACAAAAGATGCCATTTTGGCCTCCATTCGAGTAGATTTCTATCAACATTTCGAGATTGGCGGATTTTTGACCAAGATAGATCCAAATCACCACTAAAAGTGACCCGTTGGAAGCCCAACATGATGTAATTTAGAGGATCGAAAAGTAAAATTCTTACAGGTATCACGTGGGCAAGCTAAAGAGACCAAAGATGCCATTTTGGCCTCCATTCGTGGAAATTTTCAACATTTCCTAGCGGTGACATTTTTGACCAAGATAGATCCAATCGCCAGTGAAAAGTGACCTGTTGGAAGCCCAGTAGAAAGTAATTTTTGAATCCAAAAGTAAAATTCTTATAGGCATCACATGGGCAAAATTGAAGAGACAAAAGATGCCATTTTGGCCTCCATTCGGTGTAGATTTCTATCAACATTTATGGAGATTGGCAGATTTTTGACCAAGATAGATCCAGTCACCATGAAAAGTGACCCGTTGGAAGCCCAACAGATGTAATTCAACGTTATCAAAAGTAAAATTCTTACAGGTGTATCAGATGGGCAACGCGCATTTCTATCAAAGAGACAAAAGATGCCATTTTGGCCTCCGTTTCGAGAAGTAAAAGATTTTATCAACATTTGCCATTTTGGCGATTGGCAGATTTTTGACCAAGATAGATCCAAAGGCCGCCACAAAAAGTGACCCGTTGGAAGCCCAACAGATGTAATTCAACGCATCAAAAGTAAAATTTTGCTGTATCACGTGGGCAAATTGAAGAGACAAAAGATGCCATTTTGGCCTCCCTTCGAGCAGATTTCTATCAACATTTCTCGAGATTGGCGGATTTTTGACCAAGATAGATCCAGCCGCCATGAAAAGTGACCTGTTGGAAGCCCAACATGACCTAATTTAGAGGATCGAAAAGTATAATTTTACGCTTATCACGTGGGGCAGCTAAGGAGCCCAAAGATGCCATTTTGGCCTCCATTCAGTGGAAATTTCGTCACGATTCCTAGCGGTGACATTTTTTGAGTTCCGTAACTCCAATCGTAGTGATTCTAGACTCCGTGCGGCTAGTAGAAAGCTATTTTTGAAATCCATAAGTCCATGTTCGATAGGCATCGCGAAGGCTCGCAAAATTGACGGTTTTCAAAAGAGGTCATTCCGCCTCCGTCGCAGATTTTGGCCAACATTTATGGAGATTGGCAAGATTTTTGACCAAGATAGATCCAGCCGCCACGAAAAGTGACCTGTTGAAAGCCCAACAGATGTAATTTAACGTTATCGAAAAGTAAAATTCTTACAGTATCACGTGGGCAAATGAAGAGACAAAAGATGCCATTTTGGCCTCATTCAGCAGATTTATCAACATTTCCGGGCGATTGGCAGATTTTTGACCAAGATAGATCCAGCCGCCATAAAAAGTGACCCGTTGGAAGCCCAATAGGATGTAATTTAACGTATCGAGAAGTAAAATTCTTACAGTGTATCACATGGGCAAAATGGAAGAGACAAAAGATGCCATTTTGGCCTCCATTCGTAGATTGGCCAACATTTCTCGGCGATTGGCAGATTTTTGACCAAGATAGATCCAAAGTCACCACTAAAAGTGACCCGTTGGAAGCCCAACAGATGTAATTCAACGTATCAAAAAGTAAAATTCTTACAGTATCACGGGTAGTGAAGAGACAAAAGATGCCATTTTGGCCTCCTTCGAGCAGATTTCTATCAACATTTTCGGAGATTGGCGGATTTTTGACCAAGATAGATCCAGCCGCCATAAAAAGTGACCTGTTGGAAGCCCAACAGATGTAATTCAACGCATCAAAAAGTAAAATTCTTTAGGTATCACGTGGGGCGCCTGAAGAGACAAAAGATGCCATTTTGGCCTCCCTTCGAGCAGATTTCTATCAACATTTTCGAGATTGGCGGATTTTTGACCAAGATAGATCCAATCGCCATGAAAAGTGACCCGTTGGAAGCCCAACATGACCTAATTTAGAGGATCGAAAAGTATAATTCTTAGGTTATCACGAAGGCTCGCCTAAGGAGCCCAAAGATGCCATTTGGCCTCCATTCGAGGGAAATTTCTGTCAACGATTCCTAGATTGGTGACATTTTTGACCAAGATAGAACTCCAATCGTAGTGAAAGTGACTGTTGGAAGTTAGTAGAAAGCTATTTTTTGAAATCCATAAGTCCATGTTCGATAGGCATAAGGCTGGGCAAAATTGACGGTTTTCAAAAGAGGTCATTTCGCCTCCGTTCGAGGCATTTGTCAACATTTATGGAGATTGGCAGATTTTGACCAAGATAGATCCAAGTCGCCATGAAAAGTGACCCGTTGGAAGCCCAAGGATGTAATTTAATGTTATCAAAAAGTAAAATTCTTACAGGTATCACGTGGGCAAGTGAAGAGACAAAAGATGCCATTTTGGCCTCCCATTCGTGTAGATTTCTATCAACATTTATGGAGATTGGCGGATTTTTTGACCAAGATAGATCCGGGCCGCCATAAAAGTGACCCGTTGGAAGCCCAATAGGATGTAATTTAACATATCGAAAAGTAAAATTCTTACAGGTATCACATGGGCAGTTGAAGAGACAAAAGATGCCATTTTGGCCTCCATTCGTAGATTTCATCAACATTTTCGGGCGATTGGCAGATTTTTTGACCAAGATAGATCCAAATACCACTAAAAGTGACCCGTTGGAAGCCCAACAAGATGTAATTCAACGTATCAAAAGTAAAATTCTTACAGGTATCACGTGGGCAAAATTGAAGAGACAAAAGATGCCATTTTGGCCTCCCTTCGAAAGCAGATTTCTATCAACATTTATGGAGATTGGCGGATTTTTGACCAAGATAGATCCAGTCGCCATGAAAAGTGACATGTTGGAAGCCCAACATGACCTAATTTAGAGGATCGAAAAGTATAATTCTTACAGCTTATCACGTGGGGCAGCTAAGGAGACCAAAGATGCCATTTTGGCCTCCATTCGGGGAAATTTGGTCACGATTCCTAGCGGTGACATTTTTTGACCAAGATAGAACTCCAATCGTAGTGATTCTCGACTCCGTGCGAAGCCCAGTAGAAAGCTATTTTTGAAATCCATAAGTCCATGTCCGATAGGCATCGCGAAGGCTCGCAAAATTGACGGTTTTCAAAAGAGGTCATTTTTGGCCTCCATTCGGGCAGATTTCTATCAACATTTATGGAGATTGGCAAATTTTTGACCAAGATAGATCCAAATCGCCATGAAAAGTGACCCGTTGAAAGCCCAACAGATGTAATTTAACGTTATCGAAAAGTAAAATTCTTACAGTATAACGTGGGCAAATTGAAGAGACAAAAGATGCCATTTTGGCCTCCATTCGAGGCAGATTTTCAACATTTCTGGAGATTGGCATTTTTGACCAAGATAGATCCAAATCGCCATGAAAAGTGACCCGTTGGAAGCCCAATAGGATGTAATTTAACATATCGAGAAGTAAAATTCTTACGTGTATCACATGGGCAAATTGAAGAGACAAAAGATGCCATTTTGGCCTCCATTCGTAGATTTTGGCCAACATTTCGGGCGATTGGCAGATTTTTGACCAAGATAGATCCAAATCACCACTAAAAGTGACCCGTTGGAAGCCCAACAGATGTAATTCAACGTATCAAAAAGTAAAATTCTTACAGGTATCACATGGGGTAGTGAAGAGACAAAAAGATGCCATTTTGGCCTCCCTTCGCGCGCAGATTTCTATCAACATTTCCGGCGATTGGCAGATTTTTGACCAAGATAGATCCGGTCACCATAAAAGTGACATGTTGGAAGCCCAACAGATGTAATTCAACGGATCAAAAAGTAAAATTTTACAGTGTATCACGTGGGCAAAGTTAAGAGACAAAAGATGCCATTTTGGCCTCCCATTCGAGGAAATTTCTATCAACATTTCGAGATTGGCGGATTTTTGACCAAGATAGATCCAATCGCCATGAAAAGTGACCCGTTGGAAGCCCAACATGACCTATTTTTAGAGGATCGAAAAGTATAATTCTTACGCTTATCACAAGGGGCGCCTAAGGAGCCCAAAGATGCCATTTTGGCCTCCATTCGTGGAAATTTCGTCAACATTCCTAGCGGTGACATTTTTTGAGTTCCAAGATAGATCCAATCGTAGTGATTCTAGACTCCCGTTGGAAGCCTAGTAGAAAGCTATTTTTGAAATCCATAAGTCCATGTCTTCGATAGGCATCGCGAAGGCTCGCAAAATTGAGTTTTCAAAAGAGGTCATTTTGGCCTCCGCTCGCAGATTGGTCAACATTTATGGAGATTGGCAGATTTTTGACCAAGATAGATCCAGTCGCCACGAAAAGTGACCCGTTGGAAGCCCAACAGGATGTAATTTAACGTTATCGAAAAGTAAAATTCTTACAGTGTATAACATGGGCAATGAAGAGACAAAAGATGCCATTTTTGGCCTTCGTAGATTTCTATCAACATTTCGGGCGATTGGCAGATTTTTGACCAAGATAGATCCAAATCGCCATAAAAGTGACCCGTTGGAAGCCCAATAGGATGTAATTTAACGTATCGAAAAGTAAAATTCTTACTGTGTATCACATGGGCAAATGAAGAGACAAAAGATGCCATTTTGGCCTCCATTCGTGTAGATTTCTATCAACATTTCGCGATTGGCAGATTTTTGACCAAGATAGATCCAGTCACCACTAAAAGTGACATGTTGGAAGCCCAACAAGATGTAATTCAACGTATCAAAAAGTAAAATTCTTACAGTATCACGTGGGGCATTTGAAGAGACAAAAAGATGCCATTTTGGCCTCCCTTCGAGCAGATTTCTATCAACATTTCCGGAGATTGGCGGATTTTTGACCAAGATAGATCCAGCCGCCATAAAAAAGTGACATGTTGGAAGCCCAACATGACCTAATTTAGAGGATCGAAAAGTATAATTCTTACGCTTATCACGTGGGGCAGCTAAGGAGACCAAAGATGCCATTTTGGCCTCCATTCGTGGAAATTTCGTCACGATTCCTAGCGGTGACATTTTTTGAGTTCCGTAACTCCAATCGTAGTGATTCTAGTGACTCCTGAAAGCCAAGTAGAAAGCTATTTTTGAAATCCATAAGTCCATGTCTCGATAGGCATCGCGAAGGCTCGCAAAATTGACGGTTTTCAAAAGAGGTCATTCCGCCTCCGTTCGGGCAGATTTCTATCAACATTTATGGAGATTGGCAGATTTTTGACCAAGATAGATCCAATCGCCAAAAAAGTGACCCGTTGGAAGCCCAACAGATGTAATTTAATGTTATCGAAAAGTAAAATTCTTACTGGTATCACGTGGGCGGTGAAGAGACAAAAGATGCCATTTTGGCCTCCCTTCGCATAAAAAGAGATTTCTATCAACATTTCGCGATTGGCAGATTTTTGACCAAGATAGATCCAGCCGCCATAAAAAGTGACCCGTTGGAAGCCCAATAGGATGTAATTTAACATATCGAGAAGTAAAATTCTTACAGGTATCACATGGGCAAATGAAGAGACAAAAGATGCCATTTTGGCCTCCATTCGTGTAGATTTGGCCAACATTTCCGCGATTGGCAGATTTTTGACCAAGATAGATCCAGTCACCACTAAAAGTGACCCGTTGGAAGCCCAACAGGATGTAATTCAACGTATCAAAAAGTAAAATTCTTACAAAGATGCCATGTATCACGTGGGCGGTGAAGAGACAAAAGATGCCATTTTGGCCTCCCTTCAAAAGCAGATTTCTATCAACATTTAAGAGGAGATTGGCGGATTTTTGACCAAGATAGATCCACCAAGATAGATCTTGCCAAAAAGTGACATGTTGGAAGCCCAACATGACCTAATTTAGAGGATCGAAAAGTATAATTCTTACAGTTATCACGTGGGGCAGCTAAGGAGCCCAAAGATGCCATTTTGGCCTCCATTCAGTGGAAATTTCGTCACGATTCCTAGCGGTGACATTTTTTGAGTTCCGTAACTCCAATCGTAGTGATTCTAGACTCCTCCGTGCGTTAGTAGAAAGCTATTTTTGAAATCCATAAGTCCATGTCTCGATAGGCATCGCGAAGGCTCGCAAAATTGACGGTTTTCAAAAGAGGTCATTCTCGCCTCCGTTCGCGCATTTCTATCAACATTTATGGAGATTGGCAGATTTTGACCAAGATAGATCCGCCGCCATGAAAAGTGACCTCGTTGGAAGCCCAACAGATGTAATTTAATGTTATCGAAAAGTAAAATTCTTACAGTATCACGTGGGCAGCTGAAGAGACAAAAGATGCCATTTTGGCCTCCCTTCGGGCATTTTTATCAACAATTGGCAGATTTTTGACCAAGATAGATCCGGGGCCGCCATAAAAGTGACCCGTTGGAAGCCCAATAGGATGTAATTTAACATATCGAGAAGTAAAAATTCACATGGGCAACTGAAGAGACAAAAGATGCCATTTTGGTATCACATGGGCAACATTTGAAGAGACAAAAGATGCCATTTTGGCCTCCATTCAACGTATCAAAAGTAAGATTTTACAGTATCAACATTGAAGAGACAAAAGATGCCATTTTGGCCTCCGATTTTTGACCAAGATAGATCCAAGATAGATCCACCACTAAAAGTGACCTGTTGGAAGCCCAACAGATGTAATTCAACGTATCAAAAAGTAAAATTCTTACAGGTATCACGTGGGTTTTGAAGAGACAAAAGATGCCATTTTGGCCTCCCTTCGAGCAGATTTCTATCAACATTTCGAGATTGGCGGATTTTTGACCAAGATAGATCCAGCCGCCATGAAAAGTGACATGTTGGAAGCCCAACATGACCTAATTTAGAGGATCGAAAAGTATAATTCTTACGCTTATCACGTGGGGCAGCTAAGGAGACCAAAGATGCCATTTTGGCCTCCATTCAGTGGAAATTTCGTCACGATTCCTAGCGGTGACATTTTTTGAGTTCCAGAACTCCAATCGTAGTGATTCTAGACTCCGTGCGAAGCTAGTAGAAAGCTATTTTTGAAATCCATAAGTCCATGTTCGATAGGCATCGCGAAGGCTCGCAAAATTGACGGTTTTCAAAAGAGGTCATTCCGCCTCCGTTCGGGCAGATTGGCCAACATTTATGGAGATTACAGATTTTGACCCAACATTTATGGAGATTAAAATTTTGACCAAGATAAAATTACAGGTATCACGTGGGCAATGAAGAGACAAAAGATGCCATTTTGCCTCTGTTGGAAGCCCAGATTTTTGACCAAGATGATAATTTAATGTTATCGAAAAGTAAAATGTAATTTAATGTATCGAGAAGTAAAACGTGGGCGGTATCACATGGGCAAATGAAGAGACAAAAGATGCCATTTTGGCCTCCATTCGTGTAGATTTCTATCAACATTTCGGCGATTGGCGGATTTTTGACCAAGATAGATCCAGTCACCACTAAAAGTGACCCGTTGGAAGCCCAATAGGATGTAATTTAACATATCAAAAAGTAAAATTCTTACAGGTATCATGGGCAAAATTGAAGAGACAAAAGATGCCATTTTGGCCTCCATTCGCAGATTGGCCAACATTTCTCGGCGATTGGCAGATTTTTGACCAAGATAGATCCAGTCACCACTAAAAGTGACCTGTTGGAAGCCCAACAGGATGTAATTCAACGCATCAAAAAGTAAAATTCTTACAGGTATCACGTGGGCAGCTGAAGAGACAAAAGATGCCATTTTGGCCTCCCTTCGAGCAGATTTCTATCAACATTTCTGGAGATTGGCGGATTTTTGACCAAGATAGATCCAGTCGCCATGAAAAGTGACATGTTGGAAGCCCAACATGACCTAATTTAGAGGATCGAAAAGTATAATTCTTACAGTTATCACGTGGGGCAGCTAAGGAGACCAAAGATGCCATTTTGGCCTCCATTCGTGGAAAATTTGGTCACGATTCCTAGCGGTGACATTTTTTGAGTTCCGTAACTCCAATCGTAGTGATTCGACTCCGTGCGGCTAGTAGAAAGCTATTTTTGAAATCCATAAGTCCATGTCGATAGGCATCGCGAAGGCTCGCAAAATTGACGGTTTTCAAAAGAGGTCATTCTCGCCTCCGTCGCGCAGATTTCTCGTCAACATTTATGGAGATTGGCAGATTTTGACCAAGATAGATCCGGTCGCCACCAAAAAGTGACCCGTTGGAAGCCCAACAGATGTAATTTAATGTTATCGAAAAGTAAAATTCTTACGTGTATCACGTGGGCAAAGTGAAGAGACAAAAGATGCCATTTGGGCCTCCATTTCGACAATTGGCGATTTTTGACCAAGATAGAGATTTCTATAAACATTTCTGGAGATTGGATGTAATTTTTTGACCAAGATAGATCAGTCGCCAGACAAAAGATGATTTTGGCCTCCATTGGAAGCCCAATAGGATGTAATTTAAGATAGATACCACTAAAAGTGAAAATTCTAACAGATGTAATCACATGGGTATCAAAGTGAAGAGACAAAAGATGCCATTTTGGCCTCCATTCGTGTAGATTTCGTCAACATTTCTGGCGATTGGCAGATTTTTGACCAAGATAGATCCAAATCACCACTAAAAGTGACCTGTTGGAAGCCCAACAGATGTAATTCAACGTATCAAAAAGTAAAATTCTTACAGGTATCACGTGGGCACTGAAGAGACAAAAGATGCCATTTTGGCCTCCCTTCGAGCAGATTTCTATCAACATTTCTGGAGATTGGCGGATTTTTGACCAAGATAGATCCGCCATGAAAAGTGACATGTTGGAAGCCCAACATGACCTAATTTAGAGGATCGAAAAGTATAATTCTTACAGTTATCACGTGGGGCAGCTAAGGAGCCCAAAGATGCCATTTTGGCCTCCATTCAGGGAAATTTCGTCACGATTCCTAGCGGTGACATTTTTTGAGTTCCGTAACTCCAATCGTAGTGACTCTAGACCCGCGCGTGCGAAGCTAGTAGAAAGCTATTTTTGATCCATAAGTCCACTCGATAGGCGGAAGGTAGAAAGCTATTTTTGAAATCCATAAGTCCATGTCAACATTTATGGGCATTTTGACCAAGGCTCGCAAAATTGACCGGTTGGAAGCCCAAAAGAGGTCATTATCAAAAAGCCTCCGTTCGCAAGAGACAAAGATGCCAACATTTATGGAGATTGGCAAATTTTTGACCAAGATAGATCCGGGCCGCCATAAAAGTGACCCGTTGGAAGCCCAACAGATGTAATTTAACGTTATCGAAAGTAAAATTCTTACTGTGTATCACATGGGCATTTGAAGAGACAAAAGATGCCATTTTGGCCTCCCATTCGTAGATTTCTATCAACATTTTTCGGGAGATTGGCAGATTTTTGACCAAGATAGATCCATCCGCCATGAAAAGTGACCTGTTGGAAGCCCAATAGGATGTAATTTAACATATCAAAAAGTAAAATTTTACTGTGTATCACATGGGCAAATTGAAGAGACAAAAGATGCCATTTTGGCCTCCATTCGTGTAGATTTTGTCAACATTTCGGGCGATTGGCAGATTTTTGACCAAGATAGATCCAAATCACCACTAAAAGTGACCGTTGGAAGCCCAACAGATGTAATTCAACGTATCAAAAGTAAAATTCTTACAGTATCACGTGGGCGGCCGAAGAGACAAAAGATGCCATTTTGGCCTCCCTTCGAGCAGATTTCTATCAACATTTACGGAGATTGGCGGATTTTTGACCAAGATAGATCCAAATTGCCATAAAAGTGACATGTTGGAAGCCCAACATGACCTAATTTAGAGGATCGAAAAGTATAATTCTTACAGTTATCACGTGGGGCAGCTAAGGAGACCAAAGATGCCATTTTGGCCTCCATTCGTGGAAATTTTCGTCACGATTCCTAGCGGTGACATTTTTTGAGTTCCAGAACTCCAATCGTAGTGATTCCGACTCCGTGCGGCTAGTAGAAAGCTATTTTTGAAATCCATAAGTCCATGTCCGATAGGCATCGCGAAGGCTCGCAAAATTGACGGTTTTCAAAAGAGGTCATTCCGCCTCCGTCGCAGATTTTGTCAACATTTATGGAGATTGGTAGATTTTGACCAAGATAGATCCAAATCGCCAAAAAAGTGACCCGTTGGAAGCCCAACAGATGTAATTTAATGTTATCGAAAAGTAAAATTCTTACGGTGTATCACGTGGGCAAATGAAGAGACAAAAGATGCCATTTTGGCCTCCCAGATTTCGACAATTGGCAGATTTTTGACCAAGATATCCGCCATAAAAAGTGATTGGAAGCCCAATAGGATGTAATTTTTGATCAAGATAAGATCTTACAGTATCACATGGGCAATGAAGAGACAAAAGATGCCATTTTGGCCTCCATTGTAGATTTTGGCCAACCCAATAGGATTTTTGACCAAGATAATTTAACATGATCGTTGGAAGTAAAATTCTTATCAAAAAGTAAAATCACATGGGTGTATCACGTGGGTAGAAGAGACAAAAGATGCCATTTTGGCCTCCATTCGTAGATTTCTATCAACATTTCGGGCGATTGGCAGATTTTTTGACCAAGATAGATCCAGTCACCATAAAAGTGACCCGTTGGAAGCCCAACAGATGTAATTCAACGCATCAAAAGTAAAATTCTTACGTGTATCACGTGGGGCAAATGAAGAGACAAAAGATGCCATTTTGGCCTCCTTCGAGCAGATTTCTATCAACATTTTCGAGATTGGCGGATTTTTGACCAAGATAGATCCAGCCGCCATAAAAAGTGACATGTTGGAAGCCCAACATGACCTAATTTAGAGGATCGAAAAGTATAATTCTTACAGCTTATCACGTGGGGGCAGCTAAGGAGCCCAAAGATGCCATTTTGGCCTCCATTCAGTGGAAATTTTCATCACGATTCCTAGCGGTGACATTTTTTGAGTTCCGTGAACTCCAATCGTAGTGATTCTAGACTCCGTGCGGCTAGTAGAAAGCTATTTTTGAAATCCATAAGTCCATGTCGATAGGCATCGCGAAGGCTCGCAAAATTGACGGTTTTCAAAAGAGGTCATTTCGCCTCCATTCTCGCAGATTTTGCCAACATTTATGGAGATTGGCAAGATTTTGACCAAGATAGATCCAAATCGCCACAAAAAGTGACCCGTTGGAAGCCCAACAGATGTAATTTAATGTTATCGAAAAGTAAAATTCTTACTGTGTATCACGTGGGCAAACTGAAGAGACAAAAGATGCCATTTTGGCCTCCTTCGTCGCGCAGATCCAACATTTCGGAGATTGGCAGATTTTTGACCAAGATAGATCCACGCCGCCATAAAAAGTGACCTGTTGGAAGCCCAATAGGATGTAATTTAAATATCGAGAAGTAAAATTCTTACTGTGTATCACATGGGCAGCTGAAGAGACAAAAGATGCCATTTTGGCCTCCATTCGTAGATTGGCCAACATTTCGGGCGATTGGCAGATTTTTGACCAAGATAGATCCAGCCACCACTAAAAGTGACCCGTTGGAAGCCCAACAGATGTACAAGAAGTAAAATTTACAGGTATCACGTGGGTAGTCGAAGAGACAAAAGATGCCATTTTAAAATTTTTGACCAAGATAGATCCAAATACCACCAAAACTGACGTTGGAAGCCCAACAGATGTAATTCAACGATCAAAAGTAAAATGCCATTATCACGTGGGCCTTGAAGAGACAAAAGATGCCATTTTGGCCTCCCAACATTTCTATCAACATTTTCGAGATTGGCGGATTTTTGACCAAGATAGATCCGGGGCCGCCATGAAAAGTGACATGTTGGAAGCCCAACATGACCTAATTTAGAGGATCGAAAAGTATAATTTTACAGGTTATCACGTGGGGCAGCTAAGGAGACCAAAGATGCCATTTTGGCCTCCATTCAGTGGAAATTTTCGTCACGATTCCTAGCGGTGACATTTTTTGAGTTCCGTAACTCCAATCGTAGTGATTCTAGACTCCGTGCGAAGCTAGTAGAAAGCTATTTTTGAAATCCATAAGTCCATGTCCGATAGGCATCGCGAAGGCTCGCAAAATTGACGGTTTTCAAAAGAGGTCATTCGCCTCCGTTCGCGATTTTCGTCAACATTTATGGAGATTAAAGATTTTGACCAAGATAGATCCAAATCGCCAAAAAAGTGACCTGTTGGAAGCCCAACAGATGTAATTTAATGTTATCGAAAAGTAAAATTCTTACAGGTATCACGTGGGCAGCTGAAGAGACAAAAGATGCCATTTTGGCCTCTCGCTCGCAGATTTCGACAATTGGCAGATTTTTGACCAAGATAGATCCGGGGCCGATGGAAGCCCAATAGGATGTAATTTAACGTATCGAGAAGTAAAATTCTTAGTATCACATGGGCAAATGAAGAGACAAAAGATGCCATTTTGGCCTCCATTCGTAGAAGCCAACATTTAGCGATGTATTTTTGACCAAGATAGATCCGTCACCACTAAAAGTGACCCGTTGGAAGCCTAACAGATGTAATTCAACGTATCAAAAAGGTATCACGTGGGTAGTGAAGAGACAAAAGATGCCATTTTGGCCTCCATTCGTAGATTGGCATCAACATTTCGGCGATTGGCAGATTTTTGACCAAGATAGATCCAGTCACCATAAAAGTGACCTGTTGGAAGCCCAACAGATGTAATTCAACGCATCAAAAAGTAAAATTCTTACAGGTATCACGTGGGCAGTGAAGAGACAAAAGATGCCATTTTGGCCTCCCTTCGAGCAGATTTCTATCAACATTTCGGAGATTGGCGGATTTTTGACCAAGATAGATCCAGCCGCCATGAAAAGTGACATGTTGGAAGCCCAACATGACCTAATTTAGAGGATCGAAAAGTATAATTCTTACGCTTATCACGTGGGGCAGCTAAGGAGCCCAAAGATGCCATTTTGGCCTCCATTCAGTGGAAATTTCTGTCACGATTCCTAGCGGTGACATTTTTGAGTTCCGTAACTCCAATCGTAGTGATTCTAGACTCCGTGCGGCTAGTAGAAAGCTATTTTTGAAATCCATAAGTCCATGTTCGATAGGCATCGCGAAGGCTCGCAAAATTGACGGTTTTCAAAAAGAGGTCATTCCGCCTCCGTCGCAGATTGTCAACATTTATGGAGATTAAAGATTTTGACCAAGATAGATCCGGCCGCCATTAAAAGTGACCCGTTGGAAAGCCCAACAGATGTAATTTAATGTTATCGAAAAAGTAAAATTCTTACTGTGTATCACGTGGGCAAATGAAGAGACAAAAGATGCCATTTTGGCCTCCCTTTCGAGCGCATTTCTATCAACACGGAGATTGGCAGATTTTTGACCAAGATAGATCCAGCCGCCACATAAAAGTGACCCGTTGGAAGCCCAATAGGATGTAATTTAACATATCGAGAAGTAAAATTCTTACAGGTATCACATGGGCAAATGAAGAGACAAAAGATGCCATTTTGGCCTCCATTCGTAGTCAACATTTCGGCGACAGGATTTTTGACCAAGATAGATCCAGCCACCACTAAAAGTGACCGATTGGAAGCCCAACAGATGTAATTTTGATCAAAATAAAATTCCTGTGTATCACGGGTAGTAAAAGAGTGACCAACATTTGGAAGCCCAACAGATTTTTGACCAAGATAGATCAAATAATTAAAACCGATGGAAGCCCAACAGATGTAAAAGCATCAAAAAAAATTCTTACAGGTATCACGTGGGGCAACTGAAGAGACAAAAGATGCCATTTTGGCCTCCCTTCGAGCAGATTTCTATCAACATTTTCGAGATTGGCGGATTTTTGACCAAGATAGATCCAAGCCGCCATGAAAAGTGACATGTTGGAAGCCCAACATGACCTAATTTAGAGGATCGAAAAGTATAATTCTTACAGTTATCACGTGGGGCAGCTAAGGAGACCAAAGATGCCATTTTGGCCTCCATTCGTGGGAAATTTCGTCACGATTCCTAGCGGTGACATTTTTTGAGTTCCAGAACTCCAATCGTAGTGATTCTAGACTCCGTGCGGTTAGTAGAAAGCTATTTTTGAAATCCATAAGTCCATGTCCGATAGGCATCGCGAAGGCTCGCAAAATTGACGGTTTTCAAAAGAGGTCATTCTCGCCTCCGTTCGGGCAGATTTTGGCCAACATTTATGGAGATTGGCAAGATTTTGACCAAGATAGATCCAGCCGCCACAAAAAGTGACCGTTGGAAGCCCAACAGATGTAATTTAATGTTATCGAAAAGTAAAATTCTTACAGTGTATCACGTGGGCAAATGAAGAGACAAAAGATGCCATTTTGGCCTCTCGTTCGGGCAGATTTTCGACAATTGGCAGATTTTTGACCAAGATAGATCCAGCCGCCATAAAAGTGACCCGTTGGAAGCCCAATAGGATGTAATTTAACGTATCGAGAAGTAAAATTTTACAGGTATCACATGGGCAAATTGAAGAGACAAAAGATGCCATTTTGGCCTCCATTCGTAGATTGGCCAACATTTCGGGCGATTGGCAGATTTTTGACCAAGATAGATCCAGTCACCACTAAAAGTGACCCGTTGGAAGCCTAACAGATGTAATTCAACGTATCAAAAGTAAAATTCTTACAGGTATCACGTGGGTAGTGAAGAGACAAAAGATGCCATTTTGGCCTCCGTTCGTCGCAGATTTTCTATCAACATTTCTCGGGCGATTGGCAGATTTTTGACCAAGATAGATCCAATCACCATAAAACTGACATGTTGGAAGCCCAACAGATGTAATTCAACGCATCAAAAAGTAAAATTCTTACAGGTATCACGTGGGCAATTGAAGAGACAAAAGATGCCATTTTGGCCTCCCTTCGAGCAGCATTTCTATCAACATTTCGGAGATTGGCGGATTTTTGACCAAGATAGATCCGCCGCCATGAAAAGTGACCCGTTGGAAGCCCAACATGACCTAATTTAGAGGATCGAAAAGTATAATTCTTACAGTTATCACGGGGGGCAGCTAAGGAGCCCAAAGATGCCATTTTGGCCTCCATTCAGTGGAAATTTGTCACGATTCCTAGCGGTGACATTTTTTGAGTTCCGTAACTCCAATCGTAGTGATTCTAGACTGCGGCGGCTAGTAGAAAGCTATTTTTGAAATCCATAAGTCCATGTTCGATAGGCATCGCGAAGGCTCGCAAAATTGACGGTTTTCAAAAGAGGTCATTCCGCCTCCGTCGGGCAGATTGGCCAACATTTATGGAGATTGGCAAATTTTTGACCAAGATAGATCCAGTCGCCACAAAAAGTGACCCGTTGAAAGCCCAACAGATGTAATTTAACGTTATCGAAAAGTAAAATTTTACTGTGTATCACGTGGGCAGCTGAAGAGACAAAAGATGCCATTTTGGCCTCCTCGTCAAGAGACAAAAGATGATTTTTTGACCAAGATGGCCATAAAAGTGACCCGTTGGAAGCCCAATAGGATGTAATTTAACGTATCGAGAAGTAAAATTCTTACATGTATCACATGGGCAGTGAAGAGACAAAAGATGCCATTTTGGCCTCCATTGGCGATTGGCAGATTTTTGACCAAGATAGATAAAAGGGGCCACCATGAAAAGTGACCCGTTGGAAGCCCAACAGATGTAATTTAACATATCAAAAGTAAAATTCTTACAGTGTATCACATGGGTAGCTGAAGAGACAAAAGATGCCATTTTGGCCTCCATTCGTGTAGATTTTATCAACATTTCGCGATTGGCAGATTTTTGACCAAGATAGATCCAAATCACCACTAAAAAAGTGACCGTTGGAAGCCCAACAAGATGTAATTCAACGCATCAAAAAGTAAAATTCTTACAGTGTATCACGTGGGCAACCAAGAGACAAAAGATGCCATTTTGGCCTCCCTTCGAAAGCAGATTTCTATCAACATTTCGGAGATTGGCGGATTTTTGACCAAGATAGATCCGGGCCGCCATGAAAAGTGACATGTTGGAAGCCCAACATGACCTAATTTAGAGGATCGAAAAGTATAATTCTTACAGCTTATCACGTGGGGGGCAGCTAAGGAGACCAAAGATGCCATTTTGGCCTCCATTCAGGAAATTTTCGTCACGATTCCTAGCGGTGACATTTTTTGAGTTCCGTAACTCCAATCGTAGTGATTCTAGACTCCGAAAGCGGCTAGTAGAAAGCTATTTTTGAAATCCATAAGTCCATGTTCGATAGGCATCGCGAAGGCTCGCAAAATTGACGGTTTTCAAAAGAGGTCATTCCGCCTCCGTTCGCGCATTTCTATCAACATTTATGGAGATTGGCAGATTTTGACCAAGATAGATCCGGCCGCCATGAAAAGTGACCCGTTGGAAGCCCAACAGATGTAATTTAATGTTATCGAAAAGTAAAATTCTTACAGGTATAACGTGGGCAAATGAAGAGACAAAAGATGCCATTTTGGCCTCCCTTCGGGCAGATTTCTATCAACATTTACGGAGATTGGCAGATTTTTGACCAAGATAGATCCGCCGCCATAAAAAGTGACCGTTGGAAGCCCAATAGGATGTAATTTAACATATCGAGAAGTAAAATTCTTACAGGTATCACATGGGCAAATGAAGAGACAAAAAGATGCCATTTTGGCCTCCATTCGTAGATTTGGCCAACATTTCGGGCGATTGGCAGATTTTTGACCAAGATAGATCCGGGGCCACCACTAAAAGTGACCGTTGGAAGCCCAACAGATGTAATTCAACGTATCAAAAGACAAAAAATTTTGGCCTCCGTGTATCAACGCGATTGGCAGATTTTTGACCAAGAGAGACAAAAGATGCCATTTTGGCCAAAAAGTAAAATTCCGCACTCACGTGGGCAAATCAAGAGACAAAAGATGCCATTTTGGCCTTTCTATCAACATTTCTATCGAGATTGGCGGATTTTTGACCAAGATAGATCCACGCCATGAAAAGTGACATGTTGGAAGCCCAACATGACCTAATTTAGAGGATCGAAAAGTATAATTTTACAGCTTATCACGTGGGGCAGCTAAGGAGACCAAAGATGCCATTTTGGCCTCCATTCAGTGGAAATTTCGTCACGATTCCTAGCGGTGACATTTTTTGAGTTCCGTAACTCCAATCGTAGTGATTCTAGACTCCGGCGGCTAGTAGAAAGCTATTTTTGAAATCCATAAGTCCATGTCCGATAGGCATCGCGAAGGCTCGCAAAATTGACGGTTTTCAAAAGAGGTCATTTCGCCTCCATTCGCAGATTTTTGGCCAACATTTATGGAGATGGCAGATTTTGACCAAGATAGATCCACGCATTTTTTGCCACAAAAAGTGACCCGTTGGAAGCCCAACAGATGTAATTTAATGTTATCGAAAAGTAAAATTCTTACAGTGTATCACGTGGGAAAATTGAAGAGACAAAAGATGCCATTTTGGCCTCCTTCGGCGCAACATTTCGACAATTGGCGATTTTTGACCAAGATAGATCCAAGCCGCCATAAAAGTGACCCGTTGGAAGCCCAATAGGATGTAATTTAACATATCGAGAAGTAAAATTCTTACTGTGTATCACATGGGCAAGTGAAGAGACAAAAGATGCCATTTTGGCCTCCATTCGTAGATTTGGCCAACATTTCGGGCGATTGGCAGATTTTTGACCAAGATAGATCCAAATCACCACTAAAAGTGACCCGTTGGAAGCCCAACAGATGTAATTCAACGTATCAAAAGTAAAATTCTTACTGTGTATCACATGGGTAGTTGAAGAGACAAAAGATGCCATTTTGGCCTCCATTTCGGCAGATTTCCAATCAACATTTTCGGGCGATTGGCAGATTTTTGACCAAGATAGATCCAAATACCATAAAACTGACCCGTTGGAAGCCCAACAGATGTAATTCAACGCATCAAAAAGTAAAATTCTTACAGTATCACGTGGGCAAAGTGAAGAGACAAAAAGATGCCATTTTGGCCTCCCCCTTCGAAAGCGTATTTCTATCAACATTTCTCGAGATTGGCGGATTTTTGACCAAGATAGATCCAGCCGCCATGAAAAGTGACCCGTTGGAAGCCCAACATGACCTAATTTAGAGGATCGAAAAGTATAATTTTACGCTTATCACGTGGGGCAGCTAAGGAGCCCAAAGATGCCATTTTGGCCTCCATTCGTGGAAATTTCGTCACGATTCCTAGCGGTGACATTTTTTGAGTTCCGTAGACTCCAATCGTAGTGATTCTAGACTCCGTGCGAAGCGGCTAGTAGAAAGCTATTTTTGAAATCCATAAGTCCATGTCCGATAGGCATCGCGAAGGCTCGCAAAATTGACGGTTTTCAAAAGAGGTCATTCTCGCCTCCGTCGCAGATTTGGCCAACATTTATGGAGATTGGCAAATTTTGACCAAGATAGATCCAAATCGCCATAAAAGTGACCCGTTGAAAGCCCAACAGATGTAATTTAATGTTATCGAAAAGTAAAATTCTTATGGTTAAGAGACAAGTATGCCATTTTGGGGCATTTCCGACAAAGAGACAAAAAGATGCCATTTTGGCCCTGTATCTTTAGGTGTATCACATGGGCAAATTAAGAGACAAAAGATGCCATTTTGGCCTCCATTTAGAATCAACATTTCGCGATTGGCAGATTTTTGACCAAGATAGATCCAGTCGCCACTAAAAAGTGACCGTTGGAAGCCCAATAGGATGTAATTTAACATATCGAGAAGTAAAATTCTTACAGGTATCACATGGGCAACTGAAGAGACAAAAGATGCCATTTTGGCCTCCATTCGTAGATTGGCCAACATTTCTGGCGATTGGCAGATTTTTGACCAAGATAGATCCAGTCACCACTAAAAGTGACATGTTGGAAGCCCAACAAGATGTAATTCAACGTATCAAAAAGTAAAATTCTTACAGTGTATCACGTGGGCAGTGAAGAGACAAAAGATGCCATTTTGGCCTCCCTTCGAGCAGATTTCTATCAACATTTCCGGAGATTGGCGGATTTTTGACCAAGATAGATCCGGCCGCCATAAAAAGTGACATGTTGGAAGCCCAACATGACCTAATTTAGAGGATCGAAAAGTATAATTTTACAGTTATCACGTGGGGCGCCTAAGGAGACCAAAGATGCCATTTTGGCCTCCATTCAGGAAATTTCTCGTCACGATTCCTAGGGGTGACATTTTTTGAGTTCCGTAACTCCAATCGTAGTGATTCTCGACTCCGTGCGCGGTTAGTAGAAAGCTATTTTTGAAATCCATAAGTCCATGTCCGATAGGCATCGCGAAGGCTCGCAAAATTGACGGTTTTCAAAAGAGGTCATTCCGCCTCCTCCGCCTCCCTCTCAACATTTATGGAGATTGGCATTTTTTGACCAAGATAGATCCGCCAACATTTATGGAGATTGGAAAAGTAAAATTTTGACCAAGATAGATCCAGTCGCCATTTTTGAAAAAGTGACCTCGTTGAAAGCCCAACAGATGTAATTTAACGTTATCGAAAAGTAAAATTCTTACGTAGTGTATAACATGGGCACCGAAGAGACAAAAGATGCCATTTTGGCCTCCTGCTTCGAGCAGATTTCTCATCAATTCGGCGCGATTGGCAGATTTTTGACCAAGATAGATCCAAATCGCCACGAAAAGTGACCCGTTGGAAGCCCAATAGGATGTAATTTAACATATCGAGAAGTAAAATTCTTACTGTGTATCACATGGGCAAGTGAAGAGACAAAAGATGCCATTTTGGCCTCCATTCGTAGATTGGCTATCAACATTTCGGGCGATTGGCAGATTTTTGACCAAGATAGATCCAAGTCACCACTAAAAGTGACATGTTGGAAGCCCAACAGATGTAATTCAACGTATCAAAAGTAAAATTCTTGCTGTGTATCACGTGGGGCAAATGAAGAGACAAAAGATGCCATTTTGGCCTCCCTTCGAGCAGATTTCTATCAACATTTTCGAGATTGGCGGATTTTTGACCAAGATAGATCCGATTGCCATGAAAAGTGACATGTTGGAAGCCCAACATGACCTAATTTAGAGGATCGAAAAGTATAATTCTTACAGCTTATCACGTGGGGCAGCTAAGGAGACCAAAGATGCCATTTTGGCCTCCATTCAGGAAATTTCATCACGATTCCTAGCGGTGACATTTTTTGAGTTCCGTAACTCCAATCGTAGTGATTCTAGACTCCGGCGGCTAGTAGAAAGCTATTTTTGAAATCCATAAGTCCATGTCTCGATAGGCATCGCGAAGGCTCGCAAAATTGACGGTTTTCAAAAGAGGTCATTCCGCCTCCGTTCGCGCATTTTGGCCAACATTTATGGAGATTACGATTTTTGACCAAGATAGATCCAAATAGCAAAAGTGACCCGTTGGAAGCCCAACAGATGTAATTTAATGTTATCGAAAAGTAAAATTCTTACAGGTATCACGTGGGCAAATTAAGAGACAAAAGATGCCATTTTGGCCTCTCGTCGGGCAGATTTCGACAATTGGCAGATTTTTGACCAAGATAGATCCGCCATAAAAAGTGACCTGTTGGAAGCCCAATAGGATGTAATTTAACGTATCGAGAAGTAAAATTCTTACTGTGTATCACATGGGCAAACAAGAGACAAAAGATGCCATTTTGGCCTCCATTCGTAGATTGGTCAACATTTCGGCGATTGGCAGATTTTTGACCAAGATAGATCCAAATACCACTAAAAGTGACCCGTTGGAAGCCTAACAGATGTAATTCAACGTATCAAAAGTAAAATTCTTACAGGTATCACGTGGGTAGTCAAGAGACAAAAGTTTTGACCAAGATAGATCCAGTCACCATAAAACTGACCGTTGGAAGCCCAACAGATGTAATTCAACGCATCAAAAGTAAAATTCTTACTGTGTATCACGTGGGCAGTGAAGAGACAAAAGATGCCATTTTGGCCTCCCTTCGAGCAGATTTCTATCAACATTTCCGAGATTGGCGGATTTTTTGACCAAGATAGATCCAATCGCCATGAAAAGTGACCCGTTGGAAGCCCAACATGACCTAATTTAGAGGATCGAAAAAGTATAATTTTACAGTTATCACGTGGGGCGCCTAAGGAGCCCAAAGATGCCATTTTGGCCTCCATTCAGTGGAAATTTCTCGTCACGATTCCTAGCGGTGACATTTTTTGAGTTCCGTAACTCCAATCGTAGTGATTCTAGACTCCGTGCGCGGCTAGTAGAAAGCTATTTTTGAAATCCATAAGTCCATGTCCGATAGGCATCGCGAAGGCTCGCAAAAATTGACGGTTTTCAAAAGAGGTCATTCCGCCTCCGTTCGCGCATTGGCCAACATTTATGGAGATTACAGATTTTGACCAAGATAGATCCGCCGCCACAAAAGTGACCTCGTTGAAGCCCAACAGGATGTAATTTAATGTTATCGAAA
>JADLZK010001254.1:0-72196 GCA_015847255.1 Hyparrhenia diplandra
ATATACATAGATATAGGTATAGAAACAAATATAGATAAAGATATAAATAGAAACAATTATATACAAATATAAAAGATATAGATATAGATATAGATATAAATACAGATAGATATAGATACATATATAGATAAAAATATAGCTACAGATATAATATACTAGTATAATATTGAACATAGACGACACACACGTTCCTTACGAGGCATTCTATATTCTATAAAAGCACTACATCTGAGACAAGTAAACCTCACCGCCTCTGCCTTGCTAAAAGGAAAAGGTAGAAATATCACGTTTGCATGGCACTCATCAGGATCGGCATGGGAAGGATGGCCTGCTCGTTCTTGCTTCTTATGATCTTTTCTTCGAACTCTGTGACATGCAAGTCATGTACGTAGGAAGCCCTACTTTTAGTCCCACTATGTTTTTTTAAAAACATTTTTAGGATGTTTATTTATCCGACCAATATTCTTTTCTGACAATGCATTGCATGTGCAGACTTCGGCGGCCGCAGTCCTACACCTTGCTTCGAGCCACCAAACGTAATGAAATGCAATAAAAAGGACTGTCGCATCCTCTGTAATATTCATGGACAAACGGAGGGTCGTGCCTACTGCTGGATGCTTTCAAATCCTTGGAAGTGTTGCTGTCCAGATAAATAAAGTTCATGACCTGTGCAACGAAAGATTTATTTTGATGGAAATTAAATAAAATCTACTTTTCTGTTACCAAGCTGTCTCATGGAGAGGCTGGAGACCAACAAAATCTTTATTCAGTGCACGTACCGAAATTTGTTGGGATGGATATCAATGCTCCGGGAAATATTTTGAAAGCTTGAGTAGACAAAACTAATTTCCTAGCGTCTCATGGGGTGCTTTGTCTTCCTCGTTTGATTAGCATGAGGGAGAGAGAGAAAGTAGAGCGACGCTAGTGAGTAGTGGGCAGTGTACGTCGCTGGTCACCGCAGTTCGATAGTGGTGGATGAAGATGGCGGCTATGGGTTATAGAAGATTATGATTAGAGTTTCAGGGTTTGAGTTTTTGGGAGGCCTCGATCTAATGGCTTGTAGCCTTAGAAGGCGATTCAGCGATGACAGCCGGCCTGGCAATGATGGTGGTTCAAGAGTGTTGAGGCAAGGTGGCACTAATGGTTCCATAGTGGAGGGCAACTCATGGGTGTGGTTGCCGATAGAGGCGAGTGGATGGAACACTAGCAATGAGGCCAGTCTCAATCAAAGTTTTAAATCTCCGGCTATAGCCGGAGATAGCTGCAGGAAAAAAGTATAGCTAGGAGAAACAACTTTTAGCGCTAAACAATCGTCGGCACTAATAGCTGGAGATTACCGGAGATAGCCGCTAATTAGTGGCCTATTTATCCAACTAAACGCTTGAGTGACCTAGATATAATGGTCGTAGCCCATGAAAGAGAAGCCCACGAAGGCCCAAAATGGTAGCGTCCGTGGCTCAGTTCTAGTTTTATGGTTGTCTGAATGTCAGATGGTTGTGAATCTGCTATTCAGAGAATTAGTTATGGATCACTTCATAATTGTTATGCCAAAATTCTATACTTTTTCTGTTTTTTTACAAAATCAGCTAAATGTCTTAGCGGGAGCTATATCCAGCTATAGCTTCTCTTAGCTGTTCTAGAGGATAACAGCTAAGAGACTTAGCTAGAGATTTAAAACATGGGTCTCAATGTATGTTTCATGGTGGTGTCATGCATATTAAATAGGGTGCCACATCAGCAAAATTGCTGACTTGGCAGAGTCATTAAATGAGGGAGCTTTATCCCCATGAAACTCATCTAGCTCCAAGTCTTATTTTGACTCCAAGTCTATGATATCTTTAATGTAATAAATAGTCTTAGACTCCACGTGCACTGTGAGTGCCCATGAGGGCCTCCATTGGGTTGTAGCCATAGATGGGGATTCGGCAATGGCAATTAGGTCTGGCAATGGTGGGGGTGTTCAAGAGTGTTGCCGCAAGGTGGCACTACCACCAGGGACCGTGAGAGCGTGGGTGCCAGTGGCGGAGCTACAGGGTGGTCCCTATGGGCAGCGGACCACCTTGAGCTCAGCCCAAGCCAGGTCCAAGTAATATCCAATCGTCGTTTCATCTGGCTCGGTGCCACCCATCGGGCGCCGTCTCTTCCTCTTCCATATTCGATTCCATCGTACGTCATAGAACTGCCTAGTGCCTGCCACCCGTCGTCTCTTTCTCTTCCTGTCGTAGATTAGGTGGAAGCTGATCACCACTTTGCCTGCCATCCAATAGCTGCCGGCACCCGGCGGCGATTAGCCGGCTTCTATGGTTTCACCTGCCAGCGCCCAGTGGTGACTGCCTTACTGGTGCCCGCATCACTCCATCTTGATCGATCTAAGATGCCAATTTAGATAGAAGCAAAGTGCACAAACTGAATTTTTGCACTAGTGCACATTCAGGAATGCAATGCTAAACTGAATTTTTTTTTTGCAAGTGCAACTCTGAAATATTTTATTTCAATATATGATTTTTGCACTATTGGATTATTGGTTTGATACTGAATCATTATATAATTCTCTTGCAGAATTGTTGAAACATGAAGAGGAATGGTAATATTGCCTCTCTTTTTCAGAATCATGAAGCAAAGAAGAAAGCATCTTCTCCATCTCCTTAATGACTTTTATTGAGCGGGATATCTTCTTACAAGTGAATGAAGAAGACATCATCAACACTCTCATGGCTATTAGAAGGCGTAAGCCTGACAAGAAGAAGTAGTGACATTTTGTTCTTCATCTATTATGTGGTATATATGTAATATTTTAATTACATGTGCTTTGCAATTTATATACTTGTGTATATATAATGATCCCATCGAATCCTAGCTTGAAATCCTAGACGATATTAATGTGGATATGTTAAATTTATAGCGAAAAAAAAAAAAGATGATGGATCACCCTAACTTGAAATCCCAACTCCGCCACTGGTGGGTGCAACTGGGGGTCTGGGGACATGTGTGGATGCAGATGCAGGGGAGCTGGGCAGTCGGAGTGCAGAGCCCGTTGCCGGTCTGCCATTGGCCGGCTTTCTGATGCATGCCGTCTCGTGCCACTTGCAGATCAAGTAGTAGATCGAGAGAAAGAGAACAGACTTGTTGTCGAGCTCCTACTGGATACTCCCTCCGTCCACGAATATAAAGGCGCGATTTGACTTGGTGCGGTCTACAAGAACATATTTTAACATATAATTTCTCTTATAATATATAATTTATATACATAAAAGTTTGATCACTAGAAAGTATTTCAAAATACAAATCTAATGGACCTACTTTTACAAATAAAACTTAGTCAAATCTAATTAGGCTAAATCTTAGCCAAAGATAACAGAGCTTGAATTTTGAAATACGTGTGCGCCTTATATTCGTGGACGGAGGGAGTAACATGGAATGAAGGGACAGGCTCACTTGCTCCAATGATGCTGCTTCCAGCTTCATTGGTGACTAGGGTTTAGAAAGAGGCAGATTAGATTTCAGGGTAGATAGAGGGCTTGTCCAGAAATCATATTTATTTCAAATCCAATTCGTGTAGATTTCAGGGTAGACAAAGAGTTTTTCCGTTTTTGTAGCTTGTTTTTTTCAGCTTTGTTACCATGGGCCCAGCCCATGATGCACAGGGATGCATGCCTTCTAAGTGCCATCATAGCCTCAGTCAGCCTTAGTGTAAGCAACACGTCTTTGATTTGTAGCTTTCTTTTCTCGTTTTGGTTTTTCTTTTGTGCTTTTTCTTTCCGGTCCTTTAGTTTGTCCCCCCTGTTCCTCTAATATGCTTTAGATGGGATTAATGTTTAAGCTATTGTCTGGTATACTGCATAAGTTCATCAACAGATATAGCACAGCATGTAGCTATGAAATAAAGTTTTTGATCAATCTCTCGCAAATTTACTGTCCGCACAATGTCATTTGAGGTCATTAATGCAAGTACAACTACCACCATTTTGTCAGCCCAGAAGCTACAATTTCCCATTTGGTTGTTGGTTTCTCATTTAGCTGCATTCTGTCATTCCGTGTACGTGCCCTCTACCGTGAAAGTAATAAGTATGAAAAAGATCATCGTGTATTTCACACGGTACTTTTTCAAAGCCATATAAACACTGGCTCCTATCGGCCCCTGGATTGCCCATAGGCCTCGTTCCATCGCAGCTTCGTTCCCGTACGTTCTGCCTGCATTGCAAGCTTCCTTTTCCCCCTCTCTGCTTTCACGTACGTAAAGCACCTGATGCGACTCTCTGCACGCTGGTACAGGTAGTGGTATGCATGGCCCTCCTGTATAGTCCTGCACAGAACCCTTCAGTCCTATCTCCACTCAGAGATCGACACAGAATCATCCACAGCGACCGCCGACCATTTCTGAATCCATCCCCCCGGTGCCATCATGGCATGGCCCCCGCCGAGATCAACGATCGAGCTTCAACACCGCGCGCGTCCCTCTCTTTAGCTGGCCGCCCCGTCCTGTAAACCATATAGCTAGCTGGCTGCCGCGCTATAAAAGCCCTCCACCGCTGCCACTCGATCTCCATGTCTTCCCCATCATATCCCCTCCGGGGCAACGCCAGAACTACTTGGATGGGGCAATGCCAGAACTTCATCTCCAGCCTCTGAAGTTCTGGCATTGCCCCGTCCATGTAGTTGATAGGTGGCAGCACTGCATCAGTTTAAGCTTCCCAAATCCCCCACCTGACTTGACTGTATTATTGTGAAGGATCTAGAGAAAACTTGGATCATTCTTAGAAGGTTGGAGTGAGAAAATGAGAGCGAATAGCTCTGGAAGCTCAGCAAGTACCAGCAATGTATCTGTTATTAGTGACGTTAAGGATAAAGTTAAGTTCTCCAGGTTGTGTAGATGGTCTATCCATGGTGGCAGCTTAGAAATCTTGTCACAGTAGTATGATAGAGACATAGGAACCAGCGAGTAGTGTGCACGATACACTAACCATGCACCGATACAACATATTGGCTTTTTTCCTTCCTGTAGCTTTGGTTCAGCTTTGTTGCCCGCTAGCGCCCTGCGGCGGCAGTGTGCAAAAGGCCCCGGCAGCAGGAAAAATATATATTAATAAAAACATAGAAGTTTTAAAGAGGAATTACAACCAGTCTAAGAGGGGTTAGACAAAAGAAGTGAAGGAGGAAGGAGAGAGAAGAGAGCTCCATCATAGCTTCAATTGTTCCCTTGAACTTATCAACAAAGTAGCATCAACGGGGTGTCAGCAGCACCCCTCCAGATGACCCGTCATCGAGCAGGCCCAAGAGGACCCGGACCAAGAGCGTTCGACTACAAGGCCCAGAGTGGTCCAAGGCAATGACAGCCCAAGAGAATGTCCGTGGCTGAGTATTAGAAGTAGAGAGAGACGTGAGGAAGAGGGCAATCATCTTGTATCCAGTTATTACTTTTCATAGTTCTTTCTTGTAATAGAAGTAGATCCTCTGCTACTCGCCGTCGCCGACGATATTCCGGTGGCGGCTCGTCGGAATACATATCCTGTTAGTCCCCGGTGCTAACATTGGTATCAGCTCCACCCTTCCACGGCCTCGGTCTGGATCCACACCCTCCCTCCCACGAGCACTTCACGCGCCTCCAACGAGCTCGCGGCGCCATGGACCCCGTGGTCAGCTCCAAGTTCGACGATGTCATCCAGATCCTCACCAACCTCCGCACCGACTTCGAGTCCTCGACGGGGCGCCTCGAGGAACGCGTCGTCGTCGCGCGAAACCAGCGCCTCCCAGATCGACTCCATCGCGTCCCGCGTCACCGTGCTCGAGAACTTCGCTCACGCCGAGTACACCGCTGCCGTCGTGGCGGACAAGCTGGGGGGCGGCCACTTCGAGTCGCGGGTCTCGAGCTCGAGCAGCGCGTCTTCGACCTTGAGCAGGTGCGCTACACCGAGATCCGGGGCGCCGCGACGAGCGGGTCGAGTTCTTTGGAGGCGGTGCAGCTCGCCGTCGATGGTTGGCGGCCGCGGATCGAGCTCCATCTTCCATCTCCGCTCCGACTTGGATGCGTTGATCCGCGGCGACAGGACCACCGCTCTCTGCGGCGGTCGGAGATCCCGAGTTGGTTGCCGGCCTCGCGTCTCTGCCGGAATTCCAACCGACCCGGCCCGACGGGCACCGTGATGCGGCGACTACACGGGATCCGGGGCGTGGTGCCATGGCGGCCACCGCCCCGATCCCGGCCAATGGTATGCTTCAGTATCCCCCTCCCTATCCCCCTCCTTCTCATGCCGTTTATCCACCTCCATTCACCCAGCCCCACCCTCCGCCTCCGCCGCCGTACCCACCACCACCTCCGGTCGACCCTTATGGCCATCCGTCCCACTTCCAGCAGCACCACCAGATTCAACCCATCCTGGCCAATATGCCAATCCACCTTACCCAGATCCATACCAATCTCCCAATTCTTCCTTCCCACAATTCAATTCCCCTCAAAACCATTACCCCTACCCAACCGCACCCAATTCCCATTACCACCATCACAGCCAGCAGCATAATCACCACCTCGGCCACCTCCCCAAAATCCAATTTCCACAATTCGACGGGGACAATCCTAAGCTGTGGCTCACCCGTGCCTCCAACTATTTCAAGCTGTATCAGGTTCATCACAACATGTGGATTACTGTGGCCACTCACCATTTCACCAGCGCCGCTGCTCGTTGGCTGCAATCGGTGGAACCCCAACTCCAACACATATCGTGGCACACATTCCAGTCAATGCTCCTTGAGCGTTTCAGCCGTGATCAACACGAGCTGTTGCTCCGTCAGATGTTTCACATCCACATGTCCACCACAGTCTCTGCGTATGTCGACAAGTTCACCGCCCTTATTGAGCAATTAGCCCCCTATCAGCCTAACCAAGACCCTCTCGCTCATGTCCAACGCTTCATTGATGGGCTCCGTCCTGATATTCGTTCTGTTGTCATGATTGCTCGACCTACGAGTTTGGATGCTGCCTGCAATCTCGCTCTGTTACAGGAGGAAGTAGGGACTCATGGTGGCCCTCGAGAGTTCAAGCCACAGGATGACTCTGTGCTGGCTCGGGATGCGGTGATCAAGGGCGCGCTTCCTGTTCTGCCACATCCTCATCCTCCGCCGCCTGAAGCTGGTGTTGGTGGCCGTGCACTTGGGGACAAACGGCCGTTCCGTACGCCTACCGTCGACGACAAGTTGGCGACTCTGCGCGAGTACCGCAAAGCCCGTGGCCTGTGCATGCGATGCGGTGATAAGTGGGCTCGTGGGCATCGCTGCCCCCAGGTTCCACAGGCTCACGCTATGCAGGAAGTGTGGGCGCTGTGTTCTGATTCGTTTCCTGAAGATGATGCTCTGGAAGTTACTGAAGAGGCTGTCCAAGCCCCTGATGACAGTCAAGTCCACATGATTATGCAAACTTCCTCTGAAGACTGTGCTGCATCCATCAAGACGATGAAGTTTCAGGGATCTGTCAAAGGACGACCAGTCTCCATCTTGCTCGACTCCGGCAGTACCCATTCGTTCATAAGCTCTGATATTGCCGCTCAGCTTACCGGTGTTCAGCAGTTGGACATTCCTATTTCAGTCAAGGTTGCTGGTGGTGGACTGCTGCAGTGCACATCTTTCATTCCTCGGGCAGCTTGGTCTGTACAAGGGTATGGGTTCTATTCCTCGCTCCGTGTGCTGCCACTTTCTGCCTACGACATGATTGTCGGTATGGATTGGCTTGAAAAGTTCTCTCCAATGCATGTTGACTGGAGAGCCAAATGGTTACGCATTCCTTACGGCAAGGGTCATATTACTCTGACCGGCCTGTAGGGCGACACCAGTTCAGTGGCTGCTATTCAGTTGCTCCACATCGCTGCTCCTGAAGCCCCCGCCAAGGATGTGTTACACCCTACAATTCAAGATCTGGTGGATGAGTTCCAGGAGCTCTTTCAGGAACCACGAGACCTGCCTCCCAGGCGCACCTGCGATCATTCCATTCCACTTGTGCCTGGGGCGTCTCCTGTAGCTGTCCGACAATACCGTTACAAGCCGGCATTGAAAGATGAAATCGAAAAGTAGGTATCAGAGATGCTTAGCTCGGGTATGATTCGTCCTAGCACCAGTTCATTCTCCTCCCCGGTGCTCTTGGTGAAGAAGAAGGACAGTACATGGCGATTCTGTGTCGACTATAGGCTGCTCAACTCTTTGACAGAGAAGTCCAAATTTCCTATACCTGTCGTTGATGAGCTCCTGGACGAACTGTCTCAAGCTCGCTAGTTTACCACACTTGACTTGAGGTCTGGGTTCAATCAGATTCGCCTGGCTCCAGGTGAAGAGTACAAGACGGCATTTCAAACCCATTGGGGTCGATTCGAGTACACGGTGATGTCTTTCGGTTTGACTGGAGCTCCGAACACATTCCAAGGTGCGATGAACTGTACTTTGCATCCAGCGCTGCGACGTTTTGCATTGGTTTTCTTCGACGACATCCTCATCTACAGCCCAGACTTTGAGTCCCATCTTTCCCACCTGCGTTCAGTGTTTGAACTGGCTTTGTTGGCGTCGATTGGCATGTTAAATTCAGTAAATGCCAGTTTGGTAAGCAATCCATCTCTTATCTTGGGCATGTCGTCAGTGCAGCTGGAGTATCAACTGACCCCGGCAAGATTCAGGGAGTACAGTCCTGGCCCGTTCCTGGTGATGTCAAAGAGCTTCGCAGCTTTCTCGGCCTAGCAGGCTATTATCGGAAGTTCGTCAGAAACTTCGTGTTGTTGGCAAGGCCTCTCACTGATCTTCTCAAGAAAGGGGTCGTCTTCTCCTGGACTTCCATTCATACAGCAGCCTTTGAGGCACTCAAAGCAGCTCTAGTTTCAGCGCCCGTTCTGGCTATTCCTGACTTCTCGAAGCCATTTCAGCTGTAGACGGACGCCAGTGATTCTGGGGTTGGGGCTGTTCTCTTCACGGGATGGCCACCCTCTTGCCTTCATCAGCCGTGCCTTGGGGCCTCGCACAGCTGCTCTGTCAACATACGAAAAGGAATACCTTGCTATCCTAGTCGCGGTGGAAACTTGGCGATCTTATTTGCAGCATGGTGAATTCACCATCTATACTGACCATCAGACTCTTACTCACTTACATGACCAGCGCCTCAATACTCCTTGGCAGCTTAAGATGAACCACAAGTTGTCTGGCCTGCAGTACCGCATCGTGTACAAGCCTGGTGTGTCTAATGCCGCTGCGGACTCTCTATCCAGGCACCCAGCACCACCATTGCAGCTTCAAGCTATTTCTGCTGCAGTTCCCGCCTGGCTGTCGGAAGTAGAGGCTGGTTACTTGACAGATCCTGAGATGACCAAGCTGCTGCAGGAGTTGTCTGTCAGCCCGCTGTCTCGGCCTCCATTTACACTGTCATCTGGCATACTCCGTTACAATGGTCGAGTGGTCATTGGCAACAATCCTACCCTACAGCACCGCCTCATTACAGCTTTACATGATAGTCCTCTCGGTGGCCATTCCGGGTTCCCGGTTACTCACAGTAAGGTTAAGAAACTCTTCTATTGGCGTGGTCTCAAATCAGCAGTCAAGAAGCATGTTGCTGATTGCTCAGTGTGCCTTCAAGCAAAGTCGGACCGGTCTAAGTACCCTGGCCTCCTGGCTCCATTACCGGTACCAGATGAGACATGGCAGGTCTTAACGATGGACTTCATCAACGGTCTTCCAACTTCAGGGCCGGCCAATTGTATCCTGGTCATCGTGGATAAGCTAAGTAAATACGCCCATTTCATTCCTCTCAGTCATCCTTTCACAGCAGTTAAGGTTGCCCAAGCTTTCTTCGACAATGTCTTCAAGCTGCACGGCATGCCACAGCGGATCATTTCTGACCGCGATCCGATTTTCACTGCTGATTTTTGGCAAGAGATGTTTCGTCTGTCTGGCGTCACTTTGTCTCTTAGCACAGCTTATCACCCGGAGACAGACGGCCAAACCGAGCGGGTGAACCAGTGTCTCGAGACCTTTCTTCGCTGCTTCGTGCATTTGTGCCCTCGCCAGTGGTCCAAGTGGCTCTCCCTGGCAGAGTTTTGGTACAATTCCAGCCAGCATTCAGCCTTGGGCACATCACCTTTTGAAGTGGTCTACGGTCACCCTCCAAGGCACTTTGGCCTCACAGTTGATAATGTTTCGCCAGTCCAAGATGTTAACTCGCTGCTGGCCGAACGCAGGACCATGCTTGAGTCAGTCCGACAACATCTGCTGCGCGCACAACAAAGGATGAAGACCATGGCTGACAAGAAGCGCTCTGAACGCTCGTTCAAGGTCGGCGATTGGGTGTTCCTCAGGCTACAGCCTTATGTACAAGCTTCATTGGCCCCTAGATCAAACAACAAGCTCATCTTCAAGTATTTTGGCCCATACCAAATCATTTCCAAGATTGGGTCCGTCGCCTACAAGCTGCAGCTGCCACCATCCTCCAGCATCCACCGGTATTCCACGTCTCTCTGCTTAAACCTGCCCCAGCTTCTGCTGCTCCAGTTTCAGGTGCTCTGCCAGACCCGGATGACATGCTTCAAGTGCCAGAACAAGTCTTGAAGACTCGACTTCACCACCGTGGTTCCCAAGCGGTTCAACAACTGCTGATAAAGTGGTCCAGGCTCGATGCTAATTTAGCCACATGGGAAGACGCTGAAGCTATCAAGCAGCAGTTCCCGGGTGCTCCAGCATGGGGGCATGCTGGCTCTCAAGGGGGGAAGATTGTCAGCAGCACCCCTCCAGATGACCCGTCATCGAGCAGGCCCAAGAGGACCCGGACCAAGAGCGTTCGACTACAAGGCCCAGAGTGGTCCAAGGCAATGACGGCCCAAGAGAATGTCCATGGCTGAGTATTAGAAGTAGAGAGAGACGTGAGGAAGAGGGCAATCATCTTGTATCCAGTTATTACTTTTCATAGTTCTTTCTTGTAATAGAAGTAGATCCTCTGCTACTCGCCGTCGCCGACGATATTCCGGTGGCGGCTCGTCGGAATACATATCCTGTTAGTCCCCGGTGCTAACATGGGGCCACAACAACCATCAACCGCTCGTTTCAAAATTAAAAATAAAAAAAGTTCTTTTAAAACAACATAGCTTCAGTATCAGCACTGTACAATGTAAGCAGGTCCAACATTGTCTTTGATTTGTAGCTTTTCTTCCTTTGTTTTTATTTTTATGCTTTTGTTTCTGGTCCTTTAGTTTGGCCCCCCCCGCCCCCGTTCCCCTACTATGCTTTTTTTTTTTTTTTTTTTTTTTTTGGAGCATGTTCCCTACTATATGCTTAAGAGGGGATAAATGTTCAAGGTTCTGTCCTATGTACTGAGCAAGTTCATCAACAGATATATAGCACGATGTAGCTCCTAGCTAATCAGTGTTAGTCTTTCGTATTTGATGAATCTCTCCCAAATTTCGACAGTACTTTCCTTTTTCAAGCCATATAAGCACTCTCGGCCCACGCACGCACCAGCCCAATACGTCTCCCTGGAATGCAGTCCGAAACACTCCTCTGTTTTCGTCACTTCTTCTTCTCTGTTGGAATGGATGATCCAGTCTTCTTTCTCTGCTTTGAACCCCAAACTGTTTGATCCGGGCTTCCTTGCTCCTGATGCCATGGTGACAACCAACACCCCTAGAGACTCAGAGTCCGACCTCTCGGTCAGTCCAGTGTGGTCCTACATACCTTCTCATCTTCCTCCTTTGTGCTCTGTTGGTATCCTATCCTCGACGGCCCGCTCCACGGCGCCACCAGACTCACTCCACCCCTTCTGCTGCCATTATTCGCAACATGTTCCTGTCATCTCCGACACCCACCGGGCCAAACCATCACCTCTGCTATCATCAGGCCATTCTGCAGATAGAAAGAACACACCACCAGACCATTAGCACACGAGCTAAGAAAAATTGCTGATAGTCTCTGCAGAGAAAGAAAACACCAACATACCATTAGCCCTGTTCCTGTTCGCCACTGGAAGATGCTGCCCTGTTCCTGTTCGGCACTGGAAGATGCTGGTAGTATCTGCAGGTGGAACAGCAGCAATGCCCAAGCAATGAATACTTCAACCAAGTGATGGAAAACACCAACAGACCCCATTAGCACACAAGCTAAGGAAAATTGCTTTTGAATTCAAAATCACGTAAATATAGAAAGACAGTACCTATACCCTATCTCTAGCTGTTAGATCAGATCAGTTTTGAGAAGTTCAGAAGTAGGGGACTCAGTTAGGTCTCAAAGTTCATCTCTTAGATGCCCTGTCTTCTCTGAATCTGGCATCAACTCAGCACTTTCGATTATGCCAGATTGCTGAACATATGAGTAAATTATCTCCCATTGAACAATTTTTAACCAGTAAAAGTTGACAGAAGGGCCCAGACAGAAGTAGAGAGGAAGCTGCAAGCTGTCAGTGAAATATTGGTTGTGAGGAGAAAAGAATCAAATATAATCCACCTTGGTCAGTCCCCACAGGCCACAGTTCCTTGGAGAGGCTTAAGTTAGTGGTTGGCACTACAGATAAGTTGACATTAAGCCTTGCAGAATATGCTTTGGTTACAATGTGTCACCTCAACCATCTTTGTAATATCTAAGCAGAAAATTCCTATAGAGTGTACAGCTTATTAGATCAGGGGACTGTGCTGAGAGTAATCGCAAGATATGCTTATTAGATCAGGGGACTGTGCTGAGAGTAATCACAAGATGGTAGAGAGTATCCTCCATTTGTTCTTGGCCTCTGGTGTTACATAGGCAATCGCAAAATCTTGCAGTGAAGAGGCTCCATCTGTCATTGGTGAGTTGCCATGCTTATTTGCACTTTTGGGAACTTGTGGCATCCATTCATAAAAAAATGCTCCACTGCAAATTAGAGAGTCTGCACCCTCTTGATACCTGGTTTATTGTTGCATCCTTATGCTATCGGTCATTTCTTCCACAAGCAAAACAAATGATTATTGAATACCATGCGGAAGACAAAATGCCAATCATTCTCCTGAAGGCTGAAGGTTTCTCCAGCAATATCCAACCACAACAGCTGTCAGTTTCACTCCCAGTAATTCAACTGTCGTTGATACTGCAGTTTCACTAGTGAACAATGATGAAGCTGTACTACCATAGAAAATCTGGGATTTCTGAGACAGAGTCAGCACTAGTGATCTTTCTGTATCACTGATCTCTTGCTCAACCATAACTACCAATTTCTGGGCTCCTCCAGTTATCCTCAATGGAAAGCAAGACAACACCATTTGCGTCCAGTCCTCAATATCTGACAAAGTAAGAGACTGTATTACATGATTGTAAAGGCAATAAATTGCACCTGCATTATCAAATACAAGAATTCTAATGCAACCTACCTTGTACAGGTATCTCCCTTGGGCTGGATGACAGACAAGAGATGACTGCAAGAGATGACTGTATCAAGCCAACTCTATATGCTTTTCGATCCCCACCAAATCAGCATACGAAGAACCGCTGTTCAAGGCTGAGAACTGTTTTATGATGGAGGTCATAACATAGGGTAGAACCTTCGGTCATGTTCTTTTAACTGATGGGCCAATGAAAGGATTGCTCAACAGTTGCTCAAAAAATACAAGTGCATCAGATTTTCTCCAGAGACAATAATTTATATTAATAGTAAGTAACAAAGCCACAAGAGCACGGAGAAAACCATCTTGAATTTTATCAATCTCGTTGTCAGAAAGATGCCAAGTGTTAAACAGTACTCATGGACCACTCTCATGCATAACGGCGCCACCTAACAGTGTATCAAGCAACAAGGGCACAATGCTGATCAAAATTCTCAAGATATGATTCGTCTTTCATGTACTGAACCAGTGAAGGTAAGAATGTTCACTGCACAGCCTCTATCCATGTCCAAGTCCAAATGACCTCACCAGCCAACCATGGCTCTGGACAAGGAAGAGATTGGTAAGGTGATATCAATTGACTGTGATGTGGCAGACTGTATATTTTCTGGCATACCTAAAACCACTTCACTAAAGCCAAGTTTGAGAATAAGCCTATCAACAAAGGCAACAAATCGCACTCGCACGTGTTTCAATTCCTGCAACAAACGAATTATTCATTTAGTTCACCAGATCTTCCATAGTAACTCTTGCAAATAAAGTGTCATTTCACAACTCCCAAACACAAAATGCAGATAATAGCACAAATCAAGTATTTTTTAGTATAAAAACTACTTATAATAGATAAGCAACATCTTTAGCTAAGAACTACATAGAAATGTCATAAGACCCAGCATCTTCAAAAAAGTGTTAACCAAATATTTTTTGTATTAAGTTGAAGCATGAACTAATGGGGGGAGGACCAATAGAGAAAAGATCTCTTACGTTTCATCTGTAATATGTTATATGGATCCAGCTGGACCTTCACAGATGCATGCAAATTTTGTAAAGATGGCATCAACCTGGGCAGCCAATATTCTACCTCAGATAATAAAACATCAAAATTTTTTTTTGCAAGTTTCTGTGATCAAGACAGGTTAGCTTCAACATGTCCACCATCCACTCAGAACATAAGATTGCTGTCCTTTCCACATGGAAGTCCTCATCAGAAATACAGCATACCTGACACACTGAACTAGGCTTTTTTTTTTTTTTTTTTTTTTTTTTGAAATACACTGAACTAGGATATTTGCCAATCTATTCAATGTGCATCAGTGAAGATTATTCAAAAGGATGGACTTAGGCTTTGGTGAAAAGCATGTGTGCTTTCTGCAAGGTTAGCCTTCAAATGCATTTCCTCATCCAAATAACCTTCTGAACTGCAGCATTGCACATAGAAGAAACACCAACTTCCGTATCTTCTATATGACCTTCCAAATTATTTTCTTCATCAAGAGCTAAGGACATGAAGAATCTGAAGTGAAAACAAGCTTCCCTGAAGAACTTTCAAGGCAGACCAAACCATCTCAAATTGATGAACTTTATTCTGGAACCTTCAAGTGCTCATGTGCTAATCTTGCCCATTCAAAAGTTGATGCTCAGGGTCAGCAGGCAACAAAGAATGTACCAACCTTACCCATTCAAGAGTTGATGCCACGAGTACAAATGCCAAATTCTTTAAAACTTTACAAAGAGTATCAGGAGAAAGAAAGCAAATTTGATCCTCTTGTCTGAGCCACCAAGTGCAGCACTGAAATTTAACACATAAGAGTTCAAACTTCCATTCATGATGTTAAAATGATGATCACCACTACAACAGTGACCTATTAAGGCCCTGTTTGGATCTCCTAAGAAATCAGAACGAGAACCAAAATTTTGGATTCTAGAATCCAACAATCTACCCAAACATTACTACGTGAAGATTCTCACTATGCAAACTGCAAAGACAATAATCCATGATCCAAGCCTCCTTCTTATTTCTGAATCTAGATTCTACAACACTATCTAGAATAAGAGAATGGGATCCAAATAGGGCCTAAGATGAATGACTGAAATTTTAATAATCCAAGTGTGATCTAGCCCTCATAACTAGTATCAGCGATTAAGGACACATGTATAACAGGTCCCATCCACCAGTAACTGAAAGAAAAGCAAAACCAAATGCGCTGGTGCCTGGAAACAAAACATTTAGAAAGGAAATGCAAGGGTTGAAGCAAATACCATATAAAACTAACATGACAATCTGAAGCAGGCAACTAACAGAAGACAGAAGCTGCAGCGGAATGTAATATATAATATCATGATGCCAATTGTTTAGGACGATATCTATTTTCCTGTAAATTTCTTAACTCTCCTCCAGCAATTCTTTCCCTGATTTTCTGAAGTAACAGCCTAAGCAATTCAAATCGTTCCATGATGTTCGTGGTCTTACAATCAACAGAGTACTTTTGTTAAGTTATGGTACAGAAATATCTTGAGTACATTGCACAAGGAGAAAAGAATATGACAGCACCATGGTAACATTAACATATCACTACTAATGAGTACTATTCCTAGAATACCATCAACATCACCAATAATGAGTTCTGATCTTAGAATGCCATTCGTGAACTACTCTAACCCTTAGCATGCCACCAACACATTCTACACAAATGAATGCGGGAAACTAATAAAAGTCTATATTACTTGAAGAAAACGGCCGCTGAATCAGAACAGTCAGGATAGATAGAAACAACTGAATGAAACACACAGAACAGGACAACTACAGATTGTTTCATCTGAAACGAACTGGCTTACAGCGCAGAAATAAACACTACTATAGCCTACAGCCACCTCCAAGTGAATGTGCTTCAGGTGAAGCATATAACCGGAAAAAAAAAAAGACTGGACCTAGGGAAAGCTTTGACAGGCAAGCATTGGTTTAATACTAACATAAAGTCGAAATGCACAAATAAGCTGTGATCCGATATAATGATATAGTTGAAATGCACAAAGAATGCTGCAATAACAGAATTTGAATTAACAGGGGCATGAGGTATCTTATTTCAGTTCAGTGATTTGATAAGTGTGGTTAGGTCATGACCGAATAAAGCAAACCAAAAGATGCATTTTGCCTGCAGGAGACAAGAATATGATATTGCCAGAGCACAATTTCCATATGGGAATACCCTGAGTACGTTGCACAGGAGACAAGAATATGATAGCACCACGGCAACATCAACATCGCCACCAAGGAATACTGATCTTAGAATGCCATTAGTTAATTAGTGCACATATCTAATCATGCCAACGACACATTCAAACAAAAGGAATGAGGGTAACTATAACAACAAATGAAGAAACCAGCCAATGAATCAGTCAACAAGTCAGGTAGAATTCATACAACTACAGATTACTGCATCAAAAACGAAGTGGCTTACTGGACAAAAACAAACATTACAAAGGCACCTCCAAATGCATGTGCCTCAGGTAAAGCGTAACCAAAGAAGACTGGACCAAGGCCCAATGTAAAGTTTTGATAGCCAAGCATTGGATGAATAAATATACTAATCCAAATGCACAAATAAGCTGCAATAGCTGAGTATGAACCAATATAGTACAGCTCAAATGCTCCAAAAAATGCGATGACAGAATTTGAAGTAACAGGGGCACGAGGGTAGTCCAAGTATCGCAAAGTATGCATTTCAGTGGTGAACAAGCTGATGCAATTCCAGTGTTTGGAAATGACCCAACCAACAGTCACAAAGCCAACTAAAGTATGCATTTTGCTTTTTCTCAAAACCACTTGCACCTCCAAAATCACATGCAAACTATGTAACATTTGGCCAATTTGGCACCTGCATCACAGTGCCTAGCAAAGCCAGTTCTAAGAGAAGCCTCTGTAACACAAGGCAATCATCATGTTACTACTGAGATTTTAGTTCAATACATGACCATGTCCTCCGACAGCACCTAAACTTAGAACAAGCGTCATGAATCACAATTAAAGGGGTCCTAACTCAGTGCAAGCATAAATATATAGATAGATTATATGTGCAGTAAATTACATATAATGCTTCATCACTGACTGCAGAGCATCTTCGTCCTCTCCATCTTCCTCATCAGAGTCACTCTCCACATCGCTCTCCACATCACCTTCCGAGAGGCGGGGTCCATCCATCATGCGAAGTTCATCGATCTTGGCTTTGAGTGTGGGCCACTGTCTGTCGATCGACGCCTGCGCTTCCGCCTTGCACTTGAACCACTCATCGTCGACCTCAACATACCCCTTCTCCTTGAGCTCACCGCGCACCCACTCCTGAAGCTTCGGCAACCTCTCCTGCATCTGAAACAACGCCCTTGTCACGGCGTACATCGCCATCAGCTTCTTGTCCTCCTCCTCCCCCGGCCGCGGCACCAGCTCCGGGTTGCGGCGCTTCAGGGCTTGGTAGCGCGGCGGCGGAGCCTCCGGCTTCTGGGCTAGGATCCACCGGATATCCTTCGCCGACAACCGGTTTTTCCCCCCTGCCGACTTCTCTGCATCTGTACGACCGGCCGCGGCGGATGTCTCCTTGCTTCCTGAAGCGTGCGGACGGGGCAGCCAAGAAACAGACGATGTTGTTTCCTTCCCCGCCTTCCTCTTGGTGGAGCATCTCCTCGGTGGAGCCTGCGATCCTGTCGCCGCCGCCTCCATGCTTCTTTCACGCCGGGAAACCTCCAACTCAAAGCTTGTACTCGATAGCTTAGCTGAAAGATGCGGCGGCGGCAGGGTGGTCTGGATCTATAACGGTGGAGGCGAACCGTACCTCCATAGTCCGGTAGGATTCGGTGAGATACAGTCGGAGTCGGAGAGGATGCCGCCGCCGCCGCCGCCGGCGGTCGAGGCTCTTTGGAGTGGACTCCTTCGGGCCAGTTGGGCCGGGCCCAACGTGGGATGTAACTAAAAGGGTTCCAGTTTTATTCGATCTCGATCCAATAAGGCTCCATGCTATAATAAAGTCGTCTATAAACAGTTTCTCAAATTCCTATTGGTCGCAAAAAAAAAAAAAAAAAAAAAAAAAAACAGTTTCTCAAATCATGAAACAAAACAGATTCTCAGCATTTTTGTATTGTACATTAATGAAATATAATGCCACCGCCTTTTGTTTTAGAGCAAGGAATTGTTATATTCAAACAAGTTTTTACAGAACAATTAGATATTAATTAGAATATTTTTTTAAAAAAAAATCTACAACTAAATCCAACTTTTTGGAAACTCCTTCAGATACTTTTATGAACTCTAAATATATTTTATATCTCCTGTCCCGTTATATCTTTTTCAGGGGTTCTGATGGAATTTTAAAAAGTTTGAAGACCTATTTATTTATCATATTTATTTTAACTAAAGAAATGAAGAAATCATCTCAATCTAAATCATTTCTAACCCAACGCATGGAGTAAATTTAAGGGATAGAATATTCGCAATTTGATGAGAAAAAAAAAAAAGATGACAAAAAGATAAATTCTCTTTAGTTCATTTGTATGGTAATTTGTATTAGGGTTAGCTTTGGTGTCAAATAGAGACATTTTAATCAAAGAATGCACGTAGAAATGCATTATTTTTTCGGATAGAGGTAGTATTGTTAAAAGTTACAATTTGAGAAATGTTTTCAAAGATAGTAGAAAAGCACAGCTTCATACAGGGAGAAGCGGCATCAGTTTTTAAATATTATCACAAGCACATAATAAAAATAAATAAAACTTAGTATATGTGATTTGAATTATTGACGAATACGGCCCGTTTCCAGATGATCACGCACTACGGGTTCGTTCATGCTCGCCTGGCAACTGTGTGTGCTTGTGCTCGCCTATCTGTGCTCTGCTCCGGCTCTTTTGGGCATGTTTGGATTGAACCCATTGAGAAACATAAGGTCTTTGATATTGCAAGTGTCAAAAGAGATAGCCATCCACAATTTAAATATTTTATTTACTCTCTGTTCACCAATATAATGTGTATTTTAAAATTTGTCTGATGAATGTGTGTTTATATATAATTTATTAGGATATTTTGTAAGAAAGATGTCCAATCAATTAGCTCCCCTTTAAATTTCTTTCCATTTTACCATAATTGCCCATTCAACTTCAATCATCCCTCGCATTCAACAATTCCCGTTGCGTGGTTGACCGCGCCTTAGCTTCGGCGCGGTTGATCCGACAGCGCGCTCATTTTTCCTTTTTGGTTCCAGCGCGTGCTGGTAGTATCTGCAGGTGGGACAGCAGCAATGCCCAAGCAATGAAAACTTCAACCAAGTGATGGAAAACACCAACAGACCCCATTAGCACACGACCTAAGGAAAATATATTGATTTTGAATTGAAAATCACGTAAATATAGAAATACAGTACATATACCTTATCTCCAGCTGCCACAGTCAGATCAGTTTTGAGAAGTTCAGAAGTCTGAACTCAATTAAGTCTGAAAGATTCTGCGATTGCCTGTGTAACACCAGAGGCCAAGAACAAACGGAGGATACTCTCTACCATCTTGTCATTACTCTCAGCACAGTCCCCTGATCTAATAAGCTGTACACTCTTTGAATTTCTGCTTCTTAGGATATTACAAAGATGGTTGAGCTGACACATTGTAACAAAAGCAGATTCTGCAAAGCTTAATGTTAACTTACCTGTAGTGCCAACCACTAGCTTAAGATTCTCCAAGACATCTTCTCTTGATACCTTGTTTATTGTGGCATCATACATGCGGAAGACAAAATGCCAATCATTCTCCTGAAGGTTTCTCCAGCAATACCCAACCACAACAGCTGTCAGTTTCATTCCCAGTAATTCAACTGTCTTTGATACTGCAGTTGCACTAGTGAACAAAGATGAAGCTGTACTACCATAGAAAATCTGGTATTTCTGAAACAGGGTCGCATTATCTTTCTGTATCACTGATCTCTTGCTCAACCACAACTACCAATTTCTGGGCTCCTCCAGTTATCCTCAATGGAAAGCAAGACTCACCACTTGCATCCAATCCTCAATATCTGACAAAGTAAGAGACCGCATTGCATTATTGTAAAAGTAATATTGCAACTGCATTATCGAATACAAGAATTCTAAATTTCTAATGCAACCTACCTTGTACAGGTATCTCCATTGGGCTGGATGACAGACAAGAGATGGCTGCATCACGCTAACTGTATATGCTTTTCCCCACCAAATCAGCATACAAAGAACCGCTGCTCAAGGCCGAGAACTGTTTTATGATGTTGGTCAAACCTAGGGTAGAATCTTCAGGCATTTTCTATTAATTAACTGATGAGCCAATGAAAGGGTTGCTCAACAGTTGCTCAAAAAATACAAGTGCATCAGATTCTCACCAGAGACAATCATTTGTAATAAGATTAAATAACAAAGCCACAAGAGCACAGAGAAAACGATCTTGAATTTAATCAATCTCGTTGTCAGAAAGATGCCAAGCATTAAACAGTACCCATGGACCACTCTCATGCATAACGGCACCATGTATCAAGCAACAAGTGCGCACTGCTGATCTCAATTCTAAAGGTATGTAAGATATGGTTTTTCTTTCATGTACTGAACTAGCGAAGTTAAGAATGTTTTCAATGCACAGCCTCCTTTCCATGTCCAAGTCCAAATGACCTCACCAGCCACATGCTCTGGAAAAGGAAGAGATGGGTGAGGGTGATATCAATTGACTGTGATGTGGCAGACTGTATATTTCCTGGCCTTCCTAAAACCACTTCAGATTTAGTGTCATTTAGTTCACCAGATCTGCTATGGTGACTAGCAAATAAAGTGTCATTTCACAACACTGAAACACAAAATTCAGATAACAGCACAGATCAAATAGTTTTTAGTATAAAATACTATTTGTAACATATGAGCAACATCTTTAGGTAAGAACTACATAGAAATGTCGTAAGATAAGACCCAGCGTCTCCAAAAATGTGTTAACCAAATATTTCTTGTGCTAAGTTCATGCAGGAACTAATGGGGGAGGGCCACCAGAGAAAAGATTCCTTCCGTTCCATCTGTAATATCTGGATCCGGCTGGACCTTCACAGATGCATGCCCATTTTGTAGATGGCATCAACCAGAGCAGCCAATATTCTCCTCGGATAATAAAAGATCAAAAAACTTTGCAAGTTTCTCTGATCAAGAAAGATTAGCTTCAACATGTCCACCACCCACTCGGAACATAAGATTGCTGTCCTTTTCACATGGAAATCATCGTCTGAAATATAGCATACCTGACATACTGAACTAGGATTTTTTTTAATTATTTTGAAATGCACTGAAATAGGATATTTTCCAATTTATTTGATGTGCATGAGTGAAGATTATTCCAAAAGGATGGACTTAGGCTTCAGTGAAAAGCATGTATGCTTTCTACAAGGTTAGCCTTCAAATGCATTCTCATCCAAATAACCTTTTGAACTGCTGCACATAGAAGAAACACCAACTTCCATATCTTATATGTGACCTTCCAAATAATTTTCTTCATCAAAGCTAAAGACATGCTACATTCCCATTCAATGACAAAAAGAGCTGCCAGAGGAAATACAAAATTTTCCCAAGTCTCTGAAGTGAAAACAAGCTTCCCTGAAGAACTTTAAAGGCAGACCGAACCATCTCAAAGTTAATTATTGATGAATTTTCTTCTGGAACCTTCAAGTGCTCAGGTTCAACAGGCAGCAAAGAATGTGGAGATTCTACAATCCAACTATCTACCCAAACCTAACTATGTGGAGATTTTCACTATGGAAAGACAATAATCCATGATCCAAACCCCTTTCTTATTTGTAAATCCAGATTCTAAAACACTATCTAGAAGACTAGGATCAGAAAATGGGATCCAAATAGGGCCTAAGATGAAATTTCCAAGTGTGATCTAGCCCTCATATAACTAGTATCAGCGATTAATAAGGACACAGGTATAACAGGTTGCATCCACCAGCAACTGAAAAAAAAAAAAGCAAAACCAATGAGCTGGTGCCTGGAAAAAAACATTTAGAAAGGAAATACAAGGGTTGAAGCACGTACCATATGAAACTAACATGACAATCTGAAGCAGGCAGATGACAGAACACAGAAGCTGCACTAGAATCTAATATATATCATGATGCCAATTGTTCCGGACGATATCCATTTTCCTGTAAATTTCTTTGCTTTCCCCCAGCAATTCATTCCCTGAATTTCTGGAGTAACAACCTAAGCAATTCAAATCATCCCATGATGTTTGAGGTCCTATCATCAACAGTGCTTTTGTTCAGCTGTGGTACAGAAATATCTTGAATACGTTGCCCAAGGAGAAAAGAATATGACAGCACCACGGTAACATCAACATATCACCACTAATGAAATACTAATCCTAGAATAACATCAACATCACCAGTAATGAGTATTGAGTACTGATCTTAGAATGCCATTAGTGAACTACTCTAACCCTAAGCATGCCACCAACACATTCTACACAAAATGACCGAGGGGAACTAATAAAAGTCTATATAACATGAAGAAAATGGCCGATGAATCAGCCAAGTCAGGATAGATAGAAACAACTGAATGAAGCACACATTCACACTGAATAAGACAACTACAGATTGTTACATCGGAAATGAATTGTCTTATAGCGCAGAAATAAACACTATTATAGCCTACAGCCACCTCCAAGTGCATGTGCTTCAGGTGAAGCATATAACCGAAAAAAAAGACTGGACTAAGGGAAAGCTTTGACAGCCAAGCATTGGTTTAATACTAACATAAAGTCCAAACATACAAATAAGCTGTGATATCTAAGTATGAACCAATATAATAACACAGTTGAAATGCACCAAAACTGTTGCAATAACAGAATTTGAATTAATTAACAGGGGCATGAGGTATCTTATTTCAGTTCAGTGTTTCGATAAGTCTGCTCAGGTCATGACCGAATTAACAGAGCAAACCAAAAGATGCAATTTGCCTGCAGGAAACAAGAATATGATATTGGCAGAGCACAATTTCCATACAGGAATACCTTGAGTACGTTGCGCAGGAGACAAGAATATGATAGCATCACGGCAACATCAACAGAGGCACCAATGAATATTGATCTTAGAATGCCATTAGTGAATCAGCCAACAAGTCAGGGTAACTATAACAAGAAATGAAGAAATCAGCCAATGAATCAGCCAACAAGTCAGGGTAGAATTCAACAACTACAGATTACTACATCAAAAACAAACTGGCTTACTGGACAGAAACAAAAATTACGAAGGCACATCCAAGTGCATGTGCTTCTGGTATAGCATAACCGAAGAAGACTGGAGGACCAAGGCCCGATGTAAAGTTTTGACAGCCAAGCATTGGATGAATATATATACCAATCTAAATACACAAATAAGCTGCAATAGCTGAGTATGAACCAATATAGTACAATTCAAATGTTAAAAAAAATATGCGATAACAGAATTTGAAGCAACAGGGGCATGAGGGTAATCCAAGTATCTCAGTGTGCATTTCAGTGGTGAACAAGGTGATGCATTTCAGTGTTTGGGAATGACCCAACTAACAGTCAGAGAGATAACTAAAGTATGCATTTTGCTTTTTTTTCTTCTCAAAACCACCTCCAAGGTCATGGCACCTCAAAAATCACATACAAACTATGCAACATTATTTGGCCGATTTGGCACCTGCAACATCACAGCGCCTAGCATAGCAAGTTCTAAGAGAAGCCTTTGTAAAACAAGACAATCATCATGTTACTAGTGTATGAGAGATTTTAGTTAAATAAATAACCATGTCCTCCAACAGCACTTAAACATAGAACAAGCGTCATGAATCACAATTAAAGGCGTCCTAGCTAACTCACTGCAAGCATAAATACATAGATTTTATTTATGTGCAGTAAATTACAGATAATCCCTCATCACTGCCTCCAGAGAATCTTGGTCCTCTCCATCTTCCTCGTCAGAATCGCTCTCCACATAACCACCTTCCGAGAGGCGGCCGCAGGGTCCATCCATCTGGGAGAGTTCATCCATCTTGGCTCTGATTCTGGGCCAATCTCTGTCAGTTCTCGCCTGCGATTCAGCAATGCCCTTGAACCAGTCATCGTCGACCTCGACGTACCCCCCTTCTCCTTCAGCTCACTGCGCACCCACTGCTGCAGCTTCGGCATCCTCTCCTGCACCTCGTACAACGCCCTGGTCACGCCGTAGAGCGCCATCAGATCCTTGTCCTCCTCCTCCCCAGGCCGCGGCACCAGCTCCGGGTTCCGGCGCTTCAGGGCCTGGAAGCGGCCCGGCGGAGCCTCCGGCTTCTGGGCTAGGATCCACCGGATATCCTTCGCCGGCAACCGGTTCTTCCCCACTGCCGACTTCTCTGCATCTGCACAGGTGGACGCCGACGCCGAGGCTGTATCCTTGTTTCCTGAGGCGCGCGGACAAGGCATCCAACCAGACGCCGTCTCCTTCCCCGCCTTCCTCTTGGTGGAGCATCTCCTCAGTGGAGCCTGCGGTCCTGTCGCCGCGGCCTCCATGATTTTTCACGTCGGGAAACCTTCAAGCTTGTAGCCCTCGATGGCTTGGCTGAAAGATGTGGCGGCGGGGTGGTCTGGTTCTATAACGGCGGAGGGGAACCGTACCTCATAGTCCGGTAGGAAAGGATTCGGTGAGACAGTCGGAGTCGGAGAGGATGATCGCCGGTCGAGCCGTCTTAGTTTGGAGTCGACTTCTTCTTCGCGCCAGTTGGGCCGGGCCCAACGTGGGAAGTGACTAGAAGGCCTCCAGTTTTATTCGATCCTATAATAAAGCCATCTAATAACAGTTTCGCAAGAAAAAAAAAAAACAATGACATTATTTCCTCTAAAAGCTAATAATATTATTTTTGAGTCACATTAGTGGTATCATTATTTGTTCTTTAGATACTATGTTAAGATTCGTCAGGCAAGAATGTTTTATTAAATGAACATTTTTGTATTATTGTATTGATAATGCCACCGCCTTTTTGTTTCACAGAAAGGAATTTTTATATTCAAACAAGTTTTTATAGAACAATTAGATATTGATTAGAGTATTTAAAAACATTTTCTACAACTAAATCCAATTCTTCGGAAACTCCTTAAGGTACTTTTATGAGCTCTAAATATATTTTATGTGTCTTGTCCCGCTATATCTTTTTTAAGGTTTTTGGTGAAATTTTCAAAAGCTTAAAGAACTATTTATTTATCAGATTTATTTTAACTAAAGGAATGACGAAATCATCTCTAAATCACTTCTAACCCAACGCATGGATGCAATTTAAATGGTCTTGAGAGTTTAGGAGATAGGATATATTTTTTTCTTTAATTCATTTTTATGTCAATTGGTATTAGGGTTAGCTTTTTGGTGTCAAATAGAGACATGTTAATCAAAGAATGCACGTAGAAATGCATTCTTTTTTTGGACAGAGGTAGTATTATTAAAATTTACAATTTGAGAAATGTTTTCAAAGATAGTAGAAAAGCACAGCTTCATATAGGAAGAAGCATCAGTTTTAATAATATTATCACAAGCACATTAAGAAAAAAAAAGTTCAAACTTATATGTGATTTGAATTATTGACGAGAATGGAATGCTATCAATTTGCAGTAATATAAAAACGGTAATGCTTGTGTTGGAGCGTCCCATGCGCATTGGACGGTTTCATGGGCCTGTGCATGCACCAGCCCAACCTGTCCACCACCTGCATCTGCCACCCACGGTTGTTTCTATCCACTCGTTTCTTATCTTTTTCCTGTCCACTCGTTTCTTACCTCTTCTCCACCCATCAGCATTGCAACCCTACCGCAACCCATGCGGCTGCTCCCCGTGTCCGTCCTGTCCACTCGTTTCTTACCTCTTCTCCACCCATCAACATTGCAACCCGGCGGCTGCTCCCGGTGTCCGTGCTCTCGCCGCTACTGCGGGCGTCTACTACTCCCGCCGCTTGCTTGTGCCGCCGCTCCTACCACGGCTCTGCGAGGCACCGCGGCGGCGACCCTCCACCGCCTCGGCGATGTCCAGCCACCAGCGTGTGGCATCCTCTCCACCGTGAGGCCCCATACCGGTGCGGCGCTCTCCACCACCATAGCGTGGCGTCCCTCCCCTGCCTCGGCAACGTCCAACCACCTGGTGTGATGCTCTGCTCGTGCCACCGCTTTCTTCTCGTGCATCGTCTCCGCGCCGTCGGCAGGATGGGAGCAGCGTGCCGTGAGCTCACGGTGCCCGCCCGGGCCACACGTGCTCTGTTCGCCCTCCCCTCCTCCTCCTCTTCCTCCTCCCCCTAGATCTAAGGGGAGGCCGAGGTGGCTACTGGTTTTTGGCGAGCTCTCGGGGTCAGCTTCTCGTAATGTTGCAATGGTTTTCTCCGCCATGTTGCAGTAGCTTGTACCATTTTGTTGCATCATCTTTTGTTCGGTGTTTGTTGTAACAACATGCATGTTTATGATGTTTCATCTAGCTCAGCCTAATGTTTCAATTTGTTCTTTTTTCTTGTTGCAATAATATTTTTTTGGTGTTTCAACAACTTCTCTTTGATGTTACAATTTCATTTGATTCCAATGTTTCAGTGGTCAATCACTTATATTTCACATGTTTGTCCCATGTTGTTGTAGAAGGTATTTACAATGACATGTTCATGGTGTTTTAACTGCTTCATATCCTAGTGTTGCAACATTAGTTTTGAGATGATGTTTTGCTTCAATCTATATGTTGCAATAGTTTGTTGTGTGTTGTTGCAGCTGTGAGCTAGGGGGTAGGCTATGGTGGCAAGGTAGCAGCGGGGGTAGATTCGCTGGGGCTGGCGAGGTTGGAGGCGGGGCGGGACTCCGTGCACGTTTGGAGCGGAGGGAGTGGGGCGGGCTATGGCGAGATGGAGGCGGGGGTGGATGTGCTTGGGGGCTGGTGAGGTTGGAGGCTAGGGAGGATTCCCGTGCACGCGGGGAGCAGAGAAAGGGTGGGGAGAAGAGAAAGGGTGGGGCTAGCCATGGTGGTGAGGTAGGAGCAGGGCGGATGTGCTTGGGCTATCGAGGTTGGAGGCGGGGCAAAATCCTGTGTTGTCATGGTTTCCTACCACGGACTAAGTAATTTTCTATGGGCTCGTGTGGGCTTCGATGGCCTAGCTCAAAGATGACAGAAGATGTATACTGGTTCAGGCAACGATGCCCTAGTTCAGTGGGAGGAGGAGTGTTTCTGAGCTCAAATGCTCGTAGTAGGGGTTACAAGCAGGTCGAGAGAGGGAACCTCATCCTAAGTCTCTGTGTGTGGGTGGTGTGATGATTGAGGCAAGTGCCAATAGCGGGAAACTTTGTGTGTTGAGCTTCGTCGCCTTGCCAGTGCCCCTCATGTCCCTTTTATAGTTTGAAGGGAATACAATAGCTCAGGGGGAATACAGTAGCTTAGGCTCTGCTGGGAAGGATGAGAAAGAAATAAAAGAAAGGTGTGAAAGTACAAGGTCGTGTGGTTACAGAGGGGCCATGCCCAAATCTATGTAGCTACTGGGCCTTGTCACGGTTATCGTGCGCCCCGCTTGACTTGAGGTTGGGGGTGGGGGTTAGATTCTTCGATGGGGTAGATGTGTGAATCCCGTTGACTGGGCGAGGTCGGACGAGTTGATGAGAGGTCGGAGCGAGCTCCCCGACTTCCCCGAGCTCCTCTGCCCATGCTGGAGTGGTTATACGAATTATTTCCAGGGATGGGCGGCTGATGACGTCGTCTGTACTTCTGTTGACTACGGCGTGGAGTGGTTGATCCACAGTGCACTTGATGGGTTGGAAACTGTCACTGTGGTTTTCAGATGGTGTGACTGACAGACAGGCCACTATTTCTGCTTGCGTCAGATGACATGGAGTCCTGTCGAGGGGTGGCTGCAGTGCTTCGAATGACTGAGCCCATTTTGGAGTTGTTGGACACTGTGTATTTGACTCGCTCCCGCGGTTCCTTACTTCAGAAGGAGACGGGGGAGGTCGGGCGAACAAGTAAATAGGACCCACGAGCTGATGGACTTCGTGCGGGACGAGCTCAAGTCGTGACGATCTAGAGGTCGTACGAGTCGTAAATAGGTCGGGGGACCCGATAGGTCGGACGAGACGCCAACAAGTCGCGTGACACGAGAGGTCGCTCGAGGCGGAAAAAGGTCGAGGGGGCCCGGAGGTTGTACGGGTCCTGACGAGGTCGTTGTCGGGCCGAGCCGCTTGAGTTAGGCCTTGTTGGGCTTGGTTTTGAAATTACGTTTGTGGTGGGTACCCCTGACATAGCTACCCGACACGTGTGAGCCGCGTTTTTTACTCCCTGGGCTCTAGCATTAGCTGTCACGTCTCTATTGTCTGCCCCTTATGGTCAGTCGGTCATAGTGTGAGCAGCAGCACTATGTTGGACGCGCCAGGTTTCGTCGAGTGGGCGGGAGTCGAGAGGCCAAGACGTACGAGGAATTCCAAGTTCTGAACCCGCCTGCGTGCCGTACTTCGTGTATTCGAGTATCACGATTTGTAAGTTACCGAACAAACGACAGCTTATATATTCCAACTGACCTCTCTGTATTTTGTCTGCCTTGTCTCTTCCTGCTTCCTTTGCCCCTTTCCCCTGAGAGTTTGGTCACCTACTCAGCTTGACTTGAATCATATATGCAGATTATTACTAGGAGCTATGAGTGTATGAAACATTTTTTTTTTGAATCAGATTAACACAACATGGAAACTAGCCTTGAGCCTCCTTAAAAAGGTCGTCAACTTCAAAAAGCAAGCCCATCAACACCACTAGGCGCAGGCAGGCCTAAGGATCTGATCTCCGTTTCCAACACTCGTTCCGTCGGCCCAGATCCTTCGCCTCCCCTCCGGCACCGCCTGTGGCCTTCGGACTGAATTCGGCCCATTACGGTTCCCTCCAGCCCAACAAACGTTGCTCTGTTTTCTCTGGCTGCTGCTTTCATATTTTTTCCTTTTCCTCTATCTATTTTTTCCTTTTTTATATTTTAGTTGTAATTATATTGTTTCTTATTTTTATTTTTTCATATTTTATTTTATTTTTCCTCCTTACTTTCTTCTATTTATAATTTTGTGTTCCATGCTTGTCCGTCATGAGTTTTTCGTACATTTATGTACCACAGTGGTAGTTGTCTTTTTCTTTTTTTACCTTTTTTTTCTTTTCATTTTTCTTTTCATTTCCTTCTTCTTTTACTTTTATATTTGTTTTTATTTTATTTATTTTTCTGTCATTATTTTATTTATGTAATTCATTATGTTTGGGGTTTTTACTTTTTACTTTACATATTTTTTCTTATTCTTTTGTTTTTTATTTCCTTTCTCTCTTTTATTTATTTTATACAAGAATGTTCTCTTACTATATATGTGAAGTTCTGTGATGTATCTGAGAGATGTTCTATTAGTATATATGTGATGTTTTGTGTTGTATACACAATTGTTCTCTTAGTATACATGTGATGTTCTGTGATGTATACGCAGATGTTCTCCAATTATAAATATGATGTTTTGTGACGTATACAAGGATGTTCTCTTAGTATATATGTGATGTTCACTGTTATCCATGTGATTTTCTATGATGTATACATGGATGTTCTCTTAGTTCACATGTCGGGGGCCAAAATCAAGGGTCCCCCAACTTAAGCGATGATCCAGAGCTTAGGCTCAACAACAAGCCAACCTAGCACACGGGGCGCGGGCCGAACCGAGAGCACGGGGGACCGCTCGAGCTCGGGCTGCGCCCTCGAACGAGCTCCAGGGTGGGAACGCGAAAGTCCGCATCGAGCGAGCTCAAAGCTCGTGGAAAATCTCCGTCCCGAACGAGCTCAAGGCTACCCGCGTGGGGCCAAGTCATCCCCGAGCTCATGACGCTACCCGAGCTCGCCCGAGCTCGCGGGCCCACCTATGCACGATAACAGGACTCCTGGGCGAGCTCCGGGCCCACTACATTGAGCTCCACTACCCCACAAGGCCAAATGACTTTCTCCGACTCGTACGAGCTCGAGCTCGGAGCGATGGGAACCAAGCTTTCCACGCCGTGTCAGACTCAGCATCATGGCTACACCTCGATCTCAACTTCGGATCAGGAGAGTCCAAGCTACAGTGCCCGAGCTAGAAGCGCTCGAGCACCATAGCTGTGCTATGCAGCTCATAGCTACAGCACGCCGCCTGACCGACTGCGGATTTGACTTGTCCGTTGGGATGCCGAACTCGCATCCCGCCAACCACTAGACGACAGAGATAATGATGGCGGGTTCACGCGTGCACCTGGCCGAGCGACCGCACGCGCCCGCCGCACCAAGTCGAGCCGCCTGGCTCCCCCTCGATCCGTGGAGAATCCAGACGGGGTCAGCGGCGCACGCCTGCGCCTGACCCTCGACGGGGCTTGGCTCTGCCAAAATACTCCATTACGGTGTCATCAGAGCAGGCCGGTCTACCCACGCAGACGAAATGATTCGAGGAGCTCGTCAGGGCATGCCCGAGCTCGCCCAACGACGAGATTCTCACTCCTAGCTAAACAGGTCTACCAGGGGAGAACAACTACGACAAGACGTGATGAGCTCTCTAACTGTTGTCCGCGCACGCCTCTCCCCCTGTGTTATTTTTTCTCTTTCTCCCCTTCCGCCCGGTGGCCGCCCGTGTACACCCCTTGGCACTATAAAAGGGGTCCCTTGGCCACCAAGAGGGGCGGGCAATCCATCCTCACTTCATTGCATCCTAGCAACACACACGCACACCACTGTCGATATTGGCACCTGCCTCAATCACAGAGACTTGGGAGCTCGCTCCCTCTCTCGACCAGCTTGTAGCCACCCCTCTATGAGCCCTGAGCTCGGATTAGTGACTCCGACTGGACTAGGGCACCAATTTGCCTGAACCAATATAATCCTTGTGTCATTGTCCCTTGAGCTAGGCCATCGAATCACGCACTTGCTAGTCGGTTACTGTGACCGTGGTATTAGACCACGACAATACATGTGACATTCTGTGATGTATACAGGGATGTTCTTTTAGTATATATGTGATATTCACTTGGTATCCATGTGATGTTATGAGATGTATATAGGGATGTTCAGTTAGTATACATGTGATGTTCTAGAGTGTATCTGGGGATGTTCTTGGATTATTTTTAAATATTAGTTTATCATGAGATAAATGTTTGTTAATTTTTTTGTCAAAATATATACACGTGGGGTCTTGTTTTGAAAGATTTATTGTAAGGAACACGATGATGAAATTGTTTTTTCGTTTGAGTACTTATTTCATGAAATATGACTTTTTTAAACTTTAAAAAGCATGAGATTTACGCAGATGTCAGCTATTTTGGTTGCTTCCTGCTGGTGGGGCCGTGGTCCAGGATGTGTGGGCTTGGTCCAACACAGTTTAATGGGTCGTGCACCTGGTTGGAGGAGCAATCCTGTCCGACTAGGGCGGAGGCTAGTGCCCCCCTTTGGCCTGACCATGACCATTGTTGAAATATTAGGCAATTTCTAAATTAATTCTATAATATAAATCATGATGAACAGATCTACTAGATAAAGCATGTGAAGCATACTAGCAAAATACAAAAGCATATCATAGATCATAGCATGATTCAACATCATATAGCATAGCATGATCAAAGCAACAGGTGTAAGCACAACTAGCACACTAGATAGATTGGACAGATTGAACATGACTAATACTAAGATTAGAAATTGGGAATGATACCTGCTGGATGTAGATGACAACTTGATGGAGAGGTTCCCAAAGGAGAAACTGAGATCCTCCATATCGCTATCACTATCGTCGATCGGCGGTGGTGGAAAAGGTCAAAGAAGTTGACGATGAAGAAAATTTGAGATAGTCCGCTGCGTGTCTGTTGGCATTTCTTAGCGCAATCAATAGATTCAGGTTTAGCACCCGGCTCTAAAGATGGCGCCTCGAAATGCGCCGTTGATATTCCTGAGTGGAACCACCATGTCGGTGATAGCACTAGGTCAATCAACGGTGATAGATCTTGCCATATAGTTGATATTTCATCCGCAAGCACACGGATCTATCATTGTGGCATTTCACTTGGAAGTATTTAGGGTATCGTTATTTATATTTTCCCAAAGGAGGGCATGTAAGTGATAGACTAGCATGGCATCTGAATATTGAATTATGAGTACGCGATGTCCAACTTAATCATGACAGGGGTAAGCAATACGGTTTCATGGATAGTGTGACACACACATAGGAAATCCACCTCAGAAGGATAAAGAAAATGGATAAAGAATAAATGAATAATCTAATGGAGTAGTTCTAATGTTTTAGTCATGGTCATACAAATGAATATAGTTAGGATCATATGGAACAATGATATAAGAATGGTTAGGTCTAGGATGACAGGGAGACCCCACCAGGTAGTCTGCTACCCAGCAAGGCATTTTCGAACTCCTACACGGCTATGCGAACGTGGGGGGATTACAAGGGCGGACTAGGCCGTCACTACCCGAGCCCGCCTACCCCCTCGACCAAGTGGCATCTTTGTCATATTCATAGGTACCTTAATATCCGGGCACCATGCACGCATAGAAGGCCACTACTCTTGTCCCCGGGATCCCCACCCTACGGATGGACGGACTAGAACAAGAGCAATCTCGAAGGAACAACGAACCGTCATCCCACCTCTAATCATATTATGCATACGATGATCGATGAAGAACGAAAGTATGAACATGTCAAGGTTATGTTATGATGACTATATGCTAGTTCATATATCAAGATTATAACATGAACAAAACTATACTCTAATTCATAAGTTAGACCATGAACTAAATAAGACTTGTAAATAGAAGAATGCTCCATAAGAGATATATTACCAAAAGGCACTTTCTTCTAGGAGACAAGCCCTCCTTGTAGCTCTTCTCTACTCCAAGCTTCTAGCCAAATGAAGAAGAAGAAGAAGAGAGGTGGTAGTGAGGTGGTAGAGTGAAGTGTTTGCTGTAGGTTGGACTCCTTGTGGTGTGTGTGGAGAGAGGGAGGGGGTACTTATACTTGGAGTAGAGGGACCTAAGTGCGAATTTACAACAAACCGATGAAGGCGTCTAGGTGCTTCGAACCGGGCCACGCGCTCCCCACGGCCCACCGTCCTCCAGGCGATTGAATGTACCGCCGACGCCGAAGATCGGGCGTGAACCGTGGGCCTCTGCCGGTGCGGGCGCACATGGGGGTGCGCACGCCCCGGGCTCGGCTTGCCTCGGTGGGCTGGCTTGTTCGTTCTAAAAAGTTGTGGGCGTGGTGTCCCGGCCCGGTTCGACATGTGGGTCCGGTTTCTCCCTTGGGCTTGGTGTGTTCAAGTTTACGCTTTCCAGGGGGATGCGCCTTTTGGTCGGATTTCCATTATTTATATGTTTTCGCAAAATAGTATTGGGACACTACAAGTGGAAATATGTGAGTAATATATGTATATGAGTATGAAAAGGTATAGTTTCACCCCTATTATGGTAGAATGTTGACGGTAAAAATATGTCGTTCGTGACCGTCAACAAACTCCCCCAAGCTTACTCTTTGCGCGTCCTCGAGCAAAAGAGTTAAGTTCTTGGTTGTTGATCAGGAGTTGCTACTATGCCGATTATGTTTTTCAAGTGCCAGGTTTATAACAAAATTTTCTACTATAGTTTGAATAAAATGGCATGTTTATTCACCTTTTATTACCTTCATCGTTTGTGGGGCTTTTGAGCCGTCTCCGAATCTTGGGTGTTTGCAGGACATAATGATTCGACGGGCTCGCTTATCTTTTATTCTTTGAGTGACTGTCAATCCAGAGGTTTTTGGAATATTTTTGCAGAAAGAAAGTAGTTCCTCAAATGATCACTTGATCGCTCAATATATGTAAGTGTTTGATCCTCACCAAAGGCTTAGTGTTGCCTTTCTTTTTGCCTACCAACTAATAACACTTTTTGTGGAGTTCTGGGTAGGTAAAAGAGTGGCATACTTGTATCATGTCATGTTGCCTTTGTCAAAGACCGAACCTCTAGGAGAGACTATTCATATGCTTTGATCAAGATGTGCAAAGTGTGTGGAATATTTTTTTTTTGTTCTTTTTAGTGTACTCCAGGTATCATCACTCTCTCTCTTGTTTTTGGAATGAAGGAGGTATGGGCTACCTTTTATTTCTCTCTTTTTTTTTGGACGAGTCTTGACTTCCTCGTCTTTATTGGGACATTTGTCCATCTTTCTTCTTTTTTAGCATAGCCCATACTTCTCCATTTTGTAACAAGAATTTTTGAGAGAGAGCATGATAAAATAAATGGACTTTTTATTTTTGGTGGATGGAAAAAATGCATGTTGTGCGCGATTTTCAAAGTGTGAGAGTCGGCGATTATTTTCGGGTGTACGTGTTTCTTGATCATGGGCATATGAAAAGAATCTCAACATGGGTTACAACATTTTGACAGACGCTCACCATAAAAAAACAAGTATCATATGACTAAGGTTTTCAAGAATGATCATATCATCTTGTCATATGGCTTTGGTAGGATTGTGCATATCATTGAGGAACTTTTGAATTTTGATTTTCGAAAAGAAATCTACGGATATCTAGTCATTCTCGAAAAAATGTCATAGCAAGCCTATTTCATCATATCATGTCCAGCAACTACTTAGATCGGATATTGCTTGTGCAACCCACATGAATAAGATTTTTCAAGGTGAAATTTAACTTAGCCACTAAACTCAAACTTTAGAGAAATTTAAGTTATAAACTAGGCACAGGTAAAACATAAGACGAGCAACTATTCATCATTTCAACAAGGGATTAAACTAAACATTTCCATAGCTCACATGTATAGGCATGAAAAGCACTTATTCGGAGCTACTTATTATATTTTTGGATTTTTTTAGAAGAATGCAAGATTGCTGAAATTTAAACATGTTAAATTAGAAATAAAATTGTTGAAAGTAAATATGCAATGCAATGATACCTACGGGGTTCCTCCCCAAGCTATCTCGGAGGCCTACCGATCGGGATCGAAGCCTTGGTGCCTCGAGGAATGCTTCCTCGCGTGCGTTGCGAGTAGCCATGTTGGCCTCGAACTGGTTCCATCGTTGCTGATTTTGGTACTCCTAGTTCTGCTGCCATTGATGGGTGTTGTGCACATGAGTATTGAGCGTGTGCTCAATGTTCTCAGTGCGAACGTCGAGGTTCTGCAGCTGGATGTTGATAGCCTCCATCCCATATGGTTGCTGCCTTGGGTGGACTGGTGGAGGCATATCATCTGAGCTGCCGCTCGGCTCAATCTGTTTGCCCGCCATGCATCCGCATCTCCTTCGGGCCACCCCCGTTGGTTCCGGTGTTGCAGGCTGGGGTTCCCACCTAGGATCATACCCGGGTGTCTCCATCAGATAGGGCCACCCTGCCTGAAATACTGGTGCAGAGTGTGGTGGTGGCGCGAAGTAGGCTGCCTGTGAGCTGGAGCCTGCCTCTGTTCTCCTAGCACTTCGAGTGGCACTGCTAGAGGCTTCTTTCCTGCGCATACTCTCAGAAGTCTCGAGCTCAAATGTTAGTGACTGGATTTTATATAACTGTAGACCCGGGTTAGGTAACTGGATGACCGTTGCATAGCCGCCAAAAGTGAAACCAAGCTCTCCTGTAGGTAGAGACTTTAGCAAGTGCCCCTGGATCATCTGTGAGACAGTCCAGTAAGCGCGGGGTGTAGGGATGTACTCTACGTATGCATTGTCCAATGCCCCAATTGCAGAAGCAATGCGTGTGATGAGAGATGTGCAGTCTACAGGAACAATCTTAGGAATAGTATGAATCATATTTCTGCACATCTCTACCACAGGAGCTACCTTCACCTTGTGGACAATAGCATAGAGTAACTTAAGCTCTGATTCATTCACCCACCTAACCCCGTTCCTAGGGAACAAGGCCAACGAGATCCAGCGATGAATAAACCTAAGTGATGGGTGATGGATCTGCGTGTGGCGAGGCTTGAAGGCCCCAGACTCATGTGCACCAGAAATCTCCTCCCAGAACTGATGTCTAACGAAGTCGGGCAAAGCACTATCCAAATCTATGACACATCTATGATGAAAATTCCAGTGACGAGCTAGGTCTGTCCAACTAAGGTGATATGCTTGACCAAACAGGCGGAAAGAAATTCCTAGCTCGTCTTCTACAAGTGTGCATAGAAACTGAATAGTTAGGAGGTGAGAGCCTTCCTCCTCGAGAGGTGGGAAGTTCTGCCACCCTACTGCTTTCCAAAGGATTGGGAATTCGTCGTCCATACCTGTCTTTTCGAGGAGGTCGGGGTCGAGTCCGGGCGTGTGCTGGAACTCACGATCCCTGAGATGGAGATATGCTTGCATCTCCCGATCTCCCTGGATGTCGAGGTACGGTGCGTCGGCTTTGTAGATTGTCGGGGTAGCTTGTTCTTCTTCTTCTCTGACTGGTGCATCATCTTGCTGCATGGGGAGCCTTCTTGTTCGTCAAGGTTGAAGGAGCTCGTGCTTGTTTGTCGTGAGCTTTGCCGTGACGACCTCCTCAACCCGGCGAAGATTTTCCCGGCTTGCTTCATGGCTACTGCAAAACACTTTAGCAAAACCTCGGGTGTGCAAGGGTTAGATGAAAGTATGAACTTTCACACCCGTGATCTTGCTTGACACAATCTTTTTGGTGGAGAAAATGGAGTGTAGAGCAAGTGGGAGAGAGTGTGAGAGTGAGAAAGAGTGAAAATGAGAGGGGTGAGCTCTCACACCGGTGTTTCGGTCGGTCTTATAGCCGAGCCACGGCCGGGGACGCAGCCGAGGGCAACGGCTAGGAGCCATTGGCGTAGGTGGGGACCCGGCGGCGGCAAGGGTGCGGGCGGGCACCTTGGGGTGCGCTAGCGCACCGCGCTAGCGCGCGCCGCCGTTGAGCTTTGGCGGGGCTCACTCAACGGTCACGAAAAGTTCGTGGTCGTTGTGTGCCCTTCGAGCTCGGCCGTTTCTTCCACTTTTTGATTTTCTCCAAAATTTTCAAAAATTCTCTTTTGTTTACTTTTTTTTTAAATACTCGAGAATTTTATTTGAAAAATATTTTCTTATATACTTTTTTTATTTGGAAAATATTTTTGTGTTTTTTTCATAAAAGAATTTATTTTATTTATAAGAATTTATTATTTTGATTTTCAAAAATACCTATATATTTTTTTTTAATATATATTTTTGTTTTGTTTTATTAAAATATTTATTACTATTTTTTTTTTTCAAATGCCAATTTTTGTTGGCGAAGGTGCGAGGTTATTTTAAGTCAGCCGCCGACTCCTCCCCTGACATTGGCGGGGAAGCACCGCTCCGGGGTTTCGGAAGCAGATCCTTCAACACACCATACCGGCTTTGATGATGATGTCGGGTGTGTTGTTGTTTTTGTACCCAATGAATGGGCACTTGACCGCCTTACTCTCGACATGAAAGACTATGAAGCCCTTCCCCATGCGGACCTCGGCTTTGGCCATATATAGGAATGGTCTTCCCAGAAGGAGAGACACATCCTCTTTAGGGCCCATATCCGGGATAACAAAAATCTGGCGGGGATGTACTCCGTGTCCACTTTAATGAGCATGTCTCGAGTATTCCCTCGGGCCGCCGTGTTGATTGATCCGCCATTTGGAGGTCAAAGCTTGCAGGTGTAAGTGTGCCTCCATGAATTCTATTGAAGGTGGCCTTGGACATTATGTTGATACTGGCCCCGAGATCACAGAATGCGTCAGCGAAGATGTGGGGGCCAATAGAGCATCTGATAATGGGACGTCCAGGGTCGCCCTTCTTGGCGATGAACGGCGAATCCATAGGGATTTTCTCAACTATTGGGGGTTGACTGAGCCTCAGAGATATCATGTTGACTGACTCAAGCGGGGTCTCGGGTTCTTTGGGATTCGCTTTGAGTCGTTAACCCAAGACTTGTGCGACAATGCCGGGCCGGTTGTGTTTCTATCATTTTGTTGAAGCCGAGCTGGTTTTTCACGATTGATGTCGACCCCTCCGACTTCTTTGTTGACCCCTTCTAGGATCTTGTCAGTGTGGCTTCTCTTTTTGGTGAGATTTTCTTTGATCTTGGCTTGGCCTAGAACCAGGTCCTTGAGTGATGGCTGTCCGGAGCTATAATTGGGGTTATAGCCCGAATTACCTTGGAATGGTGGACAGGACTGATTGTTCTGCCAGCCATTTCCTTGCTGATGTTGGCGATACCCATTGTTGATAAAGGCAGCTTCTTCGCAGGTCTCAGGGCAGTTATCCCCTAAGTGGCCAACTTCACCACAGGTCTCACACATCATGTGTGAGTCTGTGGCGTAAACTGGGCGCTGTTGATTAGCGTCAGTGGTGTGCTCTTCCAGTTTCTTCAGCAAGAGATCCATTTTTGCGGCAAGCATATCTGCCTCCTTCACTGTGTGCATGCCTTTTTGTGTTTTGGTGGGGGTTCTGTCCTCCCCCAGCTTTGGTTTGCCACCATCTTGTCAATGAGGGCTGTGGCCTGATCGATGGTGAGCGACAGAAATGCGCCACCAGCAGCGGCATCTAGGTGTCCCTTTGATATGGCCGTGAGACTATTGTAGAAGTTTTGGAGCACCAGCCAATTCTCCATCCCATGGTGCGGGCATGCTTGTATGTATTCTTGCATCCTCTCCCACGCCTCTGGAATGGGCTCCATGGAGCTCTGCTGGAAATTGGCGATTCTTCCCCGCAGGGCATTGGTTTTGCCCATGGGGAAGAACTTAGCCAGGAACGCCGTGGAACACTTGGCCCACGTATTGATAGCTTCCTTGTCCTTGTAGAACCATTGTTTCGCCTTCCCCATGAGGGAGAAAGCAAATAGGCGGAGCTTGATAACGTCGGGTTCGACGTCCTTGATGACAATAGTCTCGCACAGCTCAAGGAAGTGTTGGATATGAGCGTTGGCATCCTCGCTAGGCAGTCCATAGAAGGGACTGGCCTGCACCATAGTAATCAGCCCAGTGCGCAACTCGAAGTTCTTGTCCGCCACATTGACAACGGGCCCAGTGGGCACGTTGGCGACAACAGGGACGGAGAAATCGCGGAGCGACTTTTGAGCCATAGCTTGCGATACGGTTGGTGCAGGGATGTCGGGTTCAGCTGTCGGGGTTTCGGCTGAAGAAGAAGAAGTACGAGACATGTTCTTCCTTACGAGTGCCTCGGGATCTTTGATGAAGTTTTCCGGCAGTTGGAAACCTGACATACACTATCCTGTTTTCATCCACAGCAGAAGAAAACATAAAAGGTTAGCCTGTATGAGTAAGTGGCTACCACGCATGCATATTTCATTATTCATAGCCAGCTAGTAATTATTATTATTTTCTTTACAATGCCCTCCCTAGCAACGGCGCCAGAAATGCTTGTTGGCATTTCTTAGCGCAATCAATAGATTCAGGTTTAGCACCCGGCTCTAAAGACGGCGCCTCGAAATGTGCCGTTGATATTCCTGAGTGGAACCACCATGTCGGTGATAGCACTAGGTCAATCAACGGTGATAGATCTTGCCATAGTTGATATTTCATCCGCAAGCGCACGGATCTATCATTGTAGCATTTCACCGGAAGTATTAGGGGGTATCGTTATTTATATTTTCCCAAAGGAGGGCATGTAAGTGATAGACTAGCATGGCATCTGAATATTGAATTATGAGTACACGATGTCCAACTTAATCATGACAGGGGTAAGCAATACGGTTTCATGGATAGTGTGACACACACATAGGAAATCCACCTCAGAAGGATAAAGAAAATAGATAAAGAATAAATGAATAATCTAATGGAGTAGTTCTAATGTTTTAGTCATGGTCATACAAATGAATATAGTTAGGATCATATGGAACAATGATATAAGAATGGTTAGGTCTAGGATGACAGGGGAGACCCCACGGGTGTAGTACGCGCTACCCAAGCAAGGCATTTTCGAACTCCTACACGGCTATGCGGCGTGGGGGATTACAAGGGCGGACTAGGCAGGGTCACGACCCACCCGCCTACCCCCTCGACCATGGCATGTTTGTCATATTCACAGTACCTTAATATCCGGGCACCATGCCCGCGATAGAAGGCCACTACTCTTGTCCCCGGGATCCCCACCCTACGGATGGACGGACTAGAACAAGAGCAATCCCGAAGGAACAACGAACCATCATCCCACCTCTAATCATATTATGCATACGATGATCGATGAAGAACAAGTATGAACATGTCAAGGTTATGATATGATGACTATATGCTAGTTCATATATCAAGATTATAACATGAACAAAAGTATACTCTAATTCATAAGTTAGACCATGAACTAAATAAGACTTGTAAATAGAAGAATGCTCCATAAGAGATATATTACCAAAAGGCACTTTCTTCTAGGAGACAAGCCCTCCTTGTAGCTCTTCTCTACTCCAAGCTTCTAGCCAAATGAAGAAGAAGAAGAAGAAGAGAGGTGGTAGTGAGGTGGTAGAGTGAAGTGTATGCTGTAGGTTGGACTCCTTGTGGTGTGTGTGGAGAGAGGGGGAGAGAGGGGGTACTTATACTTGGAGTAGAGGGACCTAAGTGCTAATTTACAAGCAAACCGACCATGGTACAGCGTCTAGGTGCACTGAACCGGGCCACGCTCCCCCGCACCGCCCTCCAGGCGATTGAATGTACCGCCACATCGAAGATCGGCGCGAACCGCCTCTGCCAGGGTGCGGGCGCACCGGGAAGGCGCGCGCAACCCCTGGGCTCGGCTCGGGCCGGGCCTCGGTGGGCTGGCTTGTTCTGTTCTGAAAAGTTGTGGAGCGTGGTGTCCCGGCCCAGTTCTGACATGTGGGTCCAGTTTCTCCCTTAGGCTTGGTGTGTTCAGGTTTACGCTTTTCGGGGATGCGCCTTTTGGTCGGATTTCCACCTGTATTTATATGTTTTCGCAAAATAGTATTCGGGACACTACAAGTGGAAATATGTGAGTGATATATGTATATGAGTATGAAATGGTATAGTTTCACCCCTATTATGGTAGAATGTTGACGGTAAAAATATGTCGTTCGTGACCGTCAACAGTGTCCTTCCCGGAAGATGAGCCGTAACAAAGATCGGGAGCAGTCGCGTAAAGAGCGCTTCCTAAAAACCTTATTCGCCTTCTCCCGGTTCAGGATTGCAATGATGACAGTTCCAGAGACCTGCTCGCCCTGTCGCTGGTGCACGCAAGCGATGGGGTGGAGATTGGCGATGGTGGCGCAGCAGCAAGAAGAGGCAAAAACCCTAAGCTTTCCATTGGATACGTTTAGCGTGGCCGGTGGTTTGCCTATATAGTCGAGGTAGACCGACCTCGTGACACAGTCACGATCTAAACCAGTTAGGACTCTGTTGTTCGTATTCGTTTAGAACTCTGCAAACCAAAGACCAAAGACTAAAACAGCAAAAGGAGACCGCAACCCCGCAAGGCGAGGAGCTAGATTTCGGTGGACCATTCACGCGCATGTCGTGCGTCCGCGCCCGGCCCAGTGAGGCGAGGCGAGCAAGCGTGAGTGTGGAGTTCCCTTTCTCCTTCTCACACTAGACTTGAGAAGATAAGAACCACTTCCATATTTAAGTTGGTTCACTCCACCTTCCACTAGCAATGTGGTACTAAAGCAATTACACTCCCTCCTTTGCACTTCATGAATGGGTCTTTGAGATTTATTTAGGAATTTTAGAATTTGTTATTGGGCCAAGCCCATTAACTATATATAAATTCCAACAACCATCGTCATCAATTGGCTGTGTTTAGATTCTGAAAACTGACACTGTTCCAAACTGAAAAACACTATAGCACTTTTCGTTTGTTTGTGGTAAATATTATCCTACCATGGGGTAACTAGGCTCAAAAGAGTCATCTCAGAATATACATCTAAAGCGTGCAATTAGTTATTTTGTTTACCTACATTTTAGACTTCATGTATGTTTTTTTGGTACATTTAATGATTCGATGTGACGGAAATTTTGGAATTTAAACTAAATTTGGTGATCTAAACGCAGCCACCAGAAATTCGGCTGGGAAGTTTCTTGGATTTATTATTCATGACAAAGGCATAGAGATTGATCCCAAGAGGATAGAGAAAATCAAGGCAGTTCAAGCACCTCAATGTAAAAAGGATTTGCAGAAATTCTTAGGTAAAGTGAACTAGTCGAGAAGGTTTATTGCTAACTTGTCCGGGAAAATTATTCCTTTCACCCCGATACTTAAGTTGAAGAATGAAGCTGATTTTGCCTGGGGGGCAAGCCAACAATTTGTATTTGATAAGATAAAGGAATATTTGTCTTCACCACCCGTTCTTCGCGCGCCTAGAAGGGGAGTACCTTTCCGATTGTATATCGCCGCCGAAGATAAGGTGATTGGGGATGTTCTTACTCAAGAAGATGAAGGAAATGAGTATGTTGTTGCCTATCTTGGTTGTCATCTTCTTGATCCCGAGACAAGGTATGTCCATATTGAGAAATTATGTCTATCACTATATTTTGCTTGTTCCAAGATGAGACACTATCTTTTGTCAAGCACATGTGTGGTAGCATGCCGGACCGATGTTATTAAACATATGTTGCATCGGGCAATACTTTCTGGAAGGGTGGGCAAATGGGCATACGCTTTGATTGAATATGACTTGACTTTTGAACCATTGAGGATTTTAAAGGGTCAAGTTCTTGCTGATTTTATTGTTGAGCATGGTATTAATCTTTATTATGAGGTGGATTATGTTACTTCTACCACATGGCGGTTATATTTTGATGGATCGGTTTGCAAAGATGGTGCCGGAGTTGGAATTGTTCTTGTCAATTCTTGTGGTACTGAATTTCCTATGTCAAGCCGATTGAGTTTCAATGTACTAACATTCAAACCGAATATGAAACTCTCTTGTTTGGGTTGATCATGTTAGAAGCTATAGGGGTTGAACATGTTGAAGCATTTGGTGATTCATTACTTGTGGTGCAACAAGTTTTTGGTGAATGTCAATGTTTAGATGGATCACTTCATGCTCGCCTCGATATTTGCTTTTATTTAATCGGTAAATTTGCCGAATTCAAGATTCGGCATATTCCAAGAGAAGAAAATCAACGGGCTTCGGTTATATTAAGGAAGATGATCAATTGCATGTGAAGTATGTGCAAAGAGCAAATTTGCTTTCTCAAGAGGCATCCGACTTTGAGGTAAAGGATAAATATTTTCATTGACAACGTTTGTCGATGCATGAAAGTTTGTTTGTAAAAATTCGGTTCAACCAAATTTAATTGGACAAACCGATGTTACTAATGATTTGGGACAACAAAGTAGAATTCTTTTGAATTGGTCTATTTCTGTCTTAGACAATGGTGGTACCGATTTAAAAGATTGGAGAACACCTCTAGCTATTGTCTTTTTGCGGGGATCCTAGTGCTAAAGTTGACAAGAACGTTCGGCGAATTGCTTTCAAGTATACATTGCATAATGGAGAGCTTTATCGGAGGACCACCGAAGACTTGTTGCTGAAGTGTTTGGGAACCGATCAAGCAAGAGTGGCAATGGGAGAAGTGCATGAAGGCATTTGTGGTACGCATCAATCCGCTCCAAAGATGAAGTGGTTGTTGTTGATGGTAATTATTGACCACTTTTATATATATGGAAAACTATCAATCATGCGATGAATGCCACTAAAGTTTTATTACTACTAATGAATTCTGCAAGTTTTGGTGCATACTCGGTTTTGCGGGGAGAACTCTCAAAAAAACAGCGGAAACAGAGCTAAAAAGAGAGAAAATAGAGAAACAGAAGAAAAGGACTGAACAGGGCGATTAGTACAAATTCTAGGGGTCTAAATGAGAAGAGAAGACAGCTCACGGAGGCTGGGGCCCACACGCTGAGATGTGGGGCTAGGCGGCACCCCTCTATTGGACCACGTTTCCTGCTTCTGGAAGCTTCCTACAACCGACCTATGGAGTACATCCTGGCCATCCAATCAAGTCGGTTTGATCCAAGGGCTGAGATTCATCCTATGGGGCTATAAAATAAGGGGTAGGGGTACCCCCTGAAACCCTAATTCATTATTCATAGATAGAATTCCTTCTCTCTGAGAAGTCTAGGGTTAGAGAAGTCAAGATCCTATGATTAGAGCATAGCCAATTCAAGATTAGCTACTACGGATCTTGATTAGCAATTGAGTTTATTAGAAATAGAGAGATTTGTGAGGAGTGCTTCGGAGGAGTTCCGGCCTGTCGGATCTTCTCTCTTGTATTCTGAGGGATCATTCTCTTCACAAGAGGAGGAGTGTATTCAGAGATTATCTGGTGTTCGACTTCATAATTAAAGTAAGCTTTGGTTTATTTTATTCTTCAAGTTTGCAACTCTTAATGAGTACTTTAATCTTGGTTGCTCTTGATTAGAGGGATAGTATCTAGTGTAGGCGCGGTGCTTAGACCAGAGTTATCTGTGAATGTCCCTTTTTGGCTTGGAATCAATGGTAGTATTATAAAGGTGACTTTTATAGCTTTATTGAATCCTCTGTGGCCCACTTCCCATCAAGAAGTGAACGGTAGGCTTTGTCTGTTCTTAGTAGAGTAATTTTGCCTTACTTTATTAAGGATTAGCGTCCATGATAGAATAAATAAACTTGTGTTTATCGAGATTAGAACAAGAAGCCAGTGTTGTCTCCTAATTCTAACTAGTTTCTTAAGTACTTTTGATTGTGAAGTGGATTGGGTAAACGCTAGTTATATTCACCTACTGTTCCTTTGGGTTCGATATTTTAAAACTGGGAGTTCATCTTTTGGTGAAGTTTTGCAATGGTATTTCTGTCTGTGCACTTGCGGATATCTTTATCTTTATTGTGTGCATATAATTTATACCAACAAACATTTCGGCGCCGTTCGGGGAACGGTAGTTTTCTTTGGATAGTAACTTAGAGTATTACCTTAATCTTGTATCTTATACTTATCATTTATCTTTTATTGTTTGTTTGCATTTATTTTTTCAGTATTTACTTTCAGTATTTATTTCTTAGCATTTAGTTCTCATCTTTTTTGTTTGTTTTATTTCCTATATATATATATATATATATATATATATATATATATATATATATATATATATATATAGGTATGTTATTAGGAGCATAGGGCTTCTAATAATTGTAGGAAGCCACGACCAAAACCAGCTGGTCTAGTTCCACCACTGCCCACCCGACGGGCTTTGGCCTATCCACCGGCCCACCGGGCCCATCATCCCGGGTCAAGTATATATACGCCCCAAACCCTAATTCTCTCCCACCATCCAACCCCCTCCCCCACCCCACCACCACCTCCACCGGCCACCACCCAAACCCCCACCCCCTCCTCCCGGTGTCGCCCTGCTGAGCCCCAACCCCAGCCCCGGGCGGCGGCCTCCCCAGCCCCACCACCCCTAGTCGCGGCGTCCCCACCATCCCCCGGCGAGATCCATTGTCCAGGGAGGCGGTGGTGCTCCATCCACGAGATCCATGGAGGTAGCGGCGCGCATCCCTCCTTTCCGGTGGCTTCTACCCTCACCACCCGGGGCACGGCGCGCGGCGGAGGGCTAAGGGCGTGTGGGCTTGCTGGCCGCGGCGTGCAGGGATGCGGTGGCCTGACCTAGCGTGGGGAGGTGTGGCAGCCCGGATAACGGCGGCACGCGTTGAGCCTCCACCACCGGCGGCGCACGGCCGCCCATCCATCACCATCGGGCGAGCTGGTCGCGGGCGTACATGGGAGTGGTGGCCTGGAACTCGCGGCCGCAATATGATGTTGAGGGTACCCTACAGTTCGCGGCCGCACGCGGGGGCGCCATGGTGAGGACGACGACGACAGCTGACTCGGATCGAGTCCCGCCGCCCGTGGAGCGCCGCGGCCCCCCGGAGTGCGCGAGGACGTGGCTTGGACCAAGGGTGGGGACAGCGACGCTGACCTCGACGCCACCAGACCACGACGCCGACGGACGGAGACGGCGAGTTCTTTTGGCAGCGAGCTTGCGCGGTGGCTGAGCGGCTTCCTCACCGGCGAAGGTTACGGTACCCTCCTCGACCCGTTTGTCTACTGCGCCCCCCATCCCCCATCTCCGAACGGCGGCGGCCTTCAGACCACCTACGACAGCGCTACCTCTCCTTGTGGCCGCATATCTGGTTCTTGATTTTTTTTAATCTATTCAAGCTGCTGCAGGATTTTATGCAATTAGAGAACGCATGTTCTTGTCAATCTGATGCAGAAGCTTGTGTCTTTATTCCTTAACTTATTTGTGCGCGAACATGCCACTTTAGGTGCAATTCTGCAGGGCCTGTTCTATGATAAGTTTGATTCAATGGTTCCCCCAACCTGTGTTGGCTGTCATAGGTGTTGGCTAGTAATCATGATATATGATTAGACTATGTATTGTCAGGTCTCTTGCATCGTTAGCTGCATCTAGCTGGTCTTCAAATCTTAGTGGCATGCTAGCTATTTCAGAACTGCAAATGTTGAATATCATCTGCTCGAGCAGCAAGTATTAATCTTAATAAATGAATATATGATCGAATTTTCCTTCAGTTGGTTGTCTAGTCGTGTTTTGATGTTGTTCCCCTCGTTGTGCAGGTCCTGGCAGCTTCCATGCCACCACCTCAGGCAGAGGAGAAGCTAAGCAGAGGAGAACCTGGGCGAGTGCCAGCTGAACACCCGGAGGCATCCGCGTATAGCGCATACACCCATCCGGCGGCATCTGCGTACACCCTTCTGACCATGGCATCCCTGCACTCCCCTTCAGCGGCATTCGTGTACACCCCTCTGGTGTGTTACTGGTATTTTTAATACTACTATGATGAGAAAATTCTACTACCTGAATTATTTATGATTCCAGTTCACATGTTCCAGTTCACATGTAATTAGCTTCCTTTAAATTATTTTATGCTTCCAGTTCACATGTTCCATGCAATTCAATCGAACCAATATGAGATCGCCCCTATGTGCTGATGCAATTTTTTGCATATTCAGATCCATTTTATGGATGGCCATGTTTGATGAGGCTACAAGCACATAGATGTGCATTTGCAGTTCAGTGCCCATCCCTTTCTCCAGGCTTACATGATTTTTATGCTTAGTTACATAAGTTTTCATGGTTTCAAATTTCAAATTCAAGATAAGTCATCGATAGCCATTAGAATGGTTGTTTCAAATTCTAGATAAGTCATCGATAGGCATATATGAGTGCAATAAGTAGGATTCTACGCTTCTTGTGCTAAGATTCCTTACACAACTCATCCTTCTTTCTTGCAGGGCTAAACTTGTTCGGTAGCTGACTTCTAAGCTAATCAAGGAGCCAATCATCATGAATGACCTGAACGCTGAATGGATCCCAATGTTAGTTTCGTTCCCCAAAATTTATTATTTGTTTCCGTTGGTTACTATGTTTGTTGGTTACTATGTTTCTACGGAGTGTGCAGAGATTTGATTAGGATAAAAAATGTATTTTAATGCACAGACTTCTCCATAGAAGCTTGTTTGTTATAGATTATATGCTTCATGTGACGTGCTAGCTTCCTCAAATTATTTATGCTTCACTAAATACAATGAGCAAAGAGGATCTAGCTGTGGCAAAATTGGATAAATTTCTATGGCATGTTTAAACTATTTTTTGTGTGAGGAATATGGCTATGGGTTTCAATTTTCTTATACCATCTAAATTTCTATGCCATGTTTAAACTATTTTTGTGTGAGGAATATGGCTATGGGTTTCAATATTCTTATGCCATCTGTATAATAGCTTGTGTGCTTCTTTTTGAGTCTTATTAACTTGCTGAAATCATTTATACTTCCTTTTCGTTGCCCTTTGTTCCTATGCTTTTATACATAAGTTTCTATGCCAACTTTTAGCGATGGATGGTCTCCAATTTTGGTTCGTGCCCACAGATTTAATGGTTTAAAGCATAGAAATTAAAGATTTTTTTTTACCTTTCTATGCATAGAAATTGAAGTTTTTGTTCTAGAAATTAGATTTCCTTATTTCTATGCTTCTTGAGCTAAGCCTGTAATCAAGCAACCATTGATTTCCTTATTTCTATGCTTCTCATAATCTAATATTTCACTGCATTTCATTAGTTATTCATCCATGCTTCTTTTATATGCATGTGTTGTCGTAGCATATTTGTATGCATGCATTTTTTGCTCTGCTTCTCACGCCGCTGAAATGATCTTGTTGCTGCTGTTTGGATTTTCCAGCTCGCTACGGAGAGGGATTTCACATCCATGTGGGAGCTCAGCTTCGTCGTGCCGTCGGGTCCATGAACCCTCATCATTGCAGTGGTGGTGGTAGCGGCTACATCACCATTGCTATGGCAACGTCCTCAATGGCAACAGGGTCCTCCTCGGCACGCAGATCCAGTAGCTGTGCTTGCTGTAGGTCCTCTCTACTCAGTGCTTAAGGCAACAGTTTGTTTTGTTGAACTTTTCAGTGCTTGCGGCAGGAGACATGTGGACTGCTACTGAATTGCTATGACCGTGCCCATGGTGATTGTGTCTTGTTGGCTCGCTACTTCGATGCATAGAAATTGTGTGTCCAAAATGTTGATTATTGTTGTTTGTCCCTATATGTGTGCTGGGAGTTTCAATCCGAAGATGGATGCATAGAAATTGAATTTCAAATTTTAATCTTTCAATGCATAGAATTTGAAATGAAATCTTATTTTTTGAATGCATATGATGTGAATGGAATTGATGCATCCATTGGGAGATCAATTTTTGTTTCTAGTGCTTGCATAGATAAGTATATGTATAGATAACTTGTCCATGCATTGTTGGAAGACTTTTTACGGGTTGGCTTTGGTGTGGACTGCGACCATATGTTACTATGTTTGGATGCATAGTTTTCTGTACAGAATTTTAGTTCTGATCTAGTGTGTTTTTTTGCTAGAAAATCGAACGACCAGCTGACTGAGAACACGACCAATGCCATGGTGTTGACGAGCTTCTAGGAGAGAACACATCCAACTTATGTGAGAGCTTTGCTGGGTATATTCATGTATCTATGCTTGCCTTGCCATTATATTACAAGGTTTCTGCTCGTGCTTAAGTTTATTTTATATATGCCTCCCCTGTCGCTATAAGGTTTCTGCGCATGCTGAAGCATGTTTATATGCCTGTCTTCCATTGTAAGGTTTTTATACGCGTGCTAAAATTTGTTTCTATGCCTGCCTTGCCACTGTAAGATGTATGCGAATGCTAAAACTTTTTTGTCTCTATGTTTTGGTTCTCGTGATTCAATGCCACTTGTTCAAATTGTAAATATCGCTGACACTCAAGATAAATTTCTATGCCATGTTTAAACATCTTTTTTTACCAAACATCGCTGACACAACAGCGGTCAGTACACCTTTTTATTAATAGCTGGATGACACATTTATAAGTAGTGTTCATATAGAAAATGCTTGTTACTTTGTAGGTAATCACACTTAGGTAACACACTTTAGATGAATTCTTGTAACATCTTTTTTCCAAACATCGCTGACTCATGATAGACTCTGTTCGAAGGATTGTGTACTTAGCTGGATGACATTTCTTTACTTTGCTAAAACACATTTATATGCAATACCTAGTAATGATGCCCATGTTGATCGGTGTTTTTCTCATGTGGTTTCATTGTAGGCCTCAGCCACGGAGCTGAGGGATGACATGCTCCAATACATCATCTTCCACGAGGCCAATGAACAAAAAATACTCCCAGAAGAAATTGAGAGGTTGTGTCCTTCTATAGCTTGAAACACATACACACTTCTGGCAGTTAGTTTTTGTTGGTTGCATGTAATAGTGGAGATACTAAAGGACCACGTGTTGGTGTTGCTTTTTGGCTTAGCTGGTAGCTTTGATGTTCGAGGCAGATGATGTGTGTATGTATCTTGGCAGTTAGACTGCTAGACCTATTTTGCTCGATCCTTCTATATTTAGGGAAGCTTGTAACAAACGATGTGTATATAACAAATGATCTTATATCTAGAAACGCATTTGCTAACAGTCAGGCTGCTGGAACTTAATTATTCTTGCTTGATCCTCATTTTTTTATACTGTTGGACCTTCTCTATATCTATTAATCACTTGCTTTTGTTTGCAATTTTGTGCCTTCGCCCTGCCCTATTATTGACTGCAGAATTACATGTATATGTGTTTGTTGTCGTGGGTTATACATGCGAAGTAGGTCAAGTTTATATACCAAGCAGGTGCAAGCTATGAAGGAGCAATAAGTAGTTATGTGATCTAATTAAAGCATTACATGCATTGATGGTGGATCATCAGTTTTTTATGCAACATTGCAAAGAGAATTTATGCACCAATCTAGGCCCTGATGAAAGTGGTGTCCGTCCGACCAGATATGGAAAAAGGTTGATCCAATCGAAGCATTACATGCATTGATGGGACATCATCAATTTTCTATGCAGCATTGCAAAGAGATTTTATGCACCAATTCTAGGCAATTCTAGGCCCTAATGAAAGTGGTGTCCGACCAGATCGGGAAAAGGTTGATCGGTACCACCCGCAGGGTGGGTCTACGAACGTCAGCGCAATACCACCCGCAGGGTGGGTCTACGAACGTCAGCGATGCTTTGGTGGGTGGGGTGCGGCTGGGGCTCTCAATTCTTATTGGCAGCCCAGGGCTCTCAATAGTGCATATATATATATATATATATATATATATATATATATATATATAGAAAATGACACAAAAATATTTATACCAATATGGGGCACCTTCTGAGTCGTACCTTAGGCCAGCTGAGTCAAATACATCTATCTTATATTCTGCCTATGAGTTACGGCCTGATCTTATCCAATTAGTTCAGGAAAATCTTTTCTTTGGAGATGAGTATGAGAATCCTTATTCACATTTGTGTGAGTTTGATCAAGCTTGTGCTAGCCTACACTTGAAGGGTATGAATGATGAAACCCTTAAGTGGAAGCTCTTTCCTTACTCTTTGAGGGGAGAAGCCAAGCATTGGTACAAGCTTCGCATCAATAGTTTTCAAGGGGATTGGGAATCCTTACGTTCTGAATTTTGTTTACAATTCTACCCAGTCCGCAGGGTTGTCAAACTTCGTCTAGAAGTCTTGAAGTTTAAACAATTAGAGGATGAATCTTTAGATAAAGCTTGGGAGAGACTAGAGTCAATCCTAAATTCTGGTCCCAACCTTGCCTTATCTGAACCTATGGTTCTACAACACTTCTATATGGGCCTCAACCAACATACTTTAGACTATCTGAACACATCCTCAGGAGGATCGTTTATGCACCAAACTCTAGATGATTCTAAGGCTATCCTTTGACGCATTACATAGTGTCTTTATGATGAGAAGGAGAAGTGGTTAGAGAAACCAAAACCAGTAGAGCCAGATTCTTTAGAAACATCCCAAACTATAGAACCTACAGATCCTGAACTAGCTCTAGAAGAGAAGGAGGACATTCCTCTTTCTGATTTCATGCTTGATTTTGAAGATGAAGTGTTTGCCGATTTCGGAAATACTTCAAAATATCAAGTAGAGAGAAAACCTTATGGGCAGTCTCTAACAATTGAGCTCTCTAAGAAGTTCTTGAAAGAGACTATGAAGGAACTAGTTTCCATCATGAGCTTTGAGTGGGTAGAAGAGTCAGAGCTTTTACCTGATATTATTTGACTAGATACACCTTCTATACCCATTAAATGCCAATTCAATAGAGGACCTTTTGATGCCCTATATAATCCCATGGTAGAAGTCAATATCATGTCTGCTCTTTTTATGCAAGATTATGTTGACGACATAGTCTTGTCTCCTACCGACAAACGATTAAAGAACCTTTTTGGATACATTGTTCCAAGTTTGGGGATTCTTCATGTAACCCCCATGATTATCAATGGAATACAAGTCCAGCTGAGTTTTTATGTCTTTGACATTAGAGAGTTCGACATCCTAATAGGTCAACCTATATGAAAGTTTCTTATGGAAGGAGAGCCTGGAAAATTAGACTTTAGCTTCGGGAGAGACCTTAAGTTCTCTATATTTTATGACCATGCTTTAAAATCAAAATTTGAGTTTCCTCCCCAGCTAGAGCCTTTAGAAGAAGTCATGGAGGTATCTTTTGATAATCCATTAGAATTTGAAGAAGAACTAGAAGAAGATACCCACCTATTCATCGAAGAAGAGGATGAGGATCCCATCGATCCTGGACCTCTACAAGATCTTTTGGAAACTCCTAGACCTCCTATATAGAGCTTAAACCCTTACCTTCTAGACTTAGATATGCTTTTCTTAATAATGATGAGGATTATCCTATCATTATAAGCAATAAGTTGTCTCTAGAGGAATCTTTACGTCTTATAGCTGTCCTAGAGAGACATCGATCTACTTTTGGCTATTCACTCCAAGACCTTAAAGAAATCAGCCCAGTTCTTTGCACCCATCGCATTCCCACAGATCCCAATATAGCACCTTCTAGAGAGCCACAACGTAGGCTAAACAATGTGATGAGGGAAGTAGTGAAGAAAGAAGTTCTGAAACTTTTGCATGCCGGGATTATCTATCCTGTGCCGCATAGTGAGTGGGTAAGCCATGTTCAAGTTGTACCTAAGAAGGGAGGTATGACTGTTGTCAGAAATGACAAGAATGAGCTAATTCCGTAGAGAACCGTTACTGGTTGGAGAATGTGTATTGATTACAGAAAGCTCAATAAGGCAACTAAGGAGGATCATTTTCCTTTCCCTTTCATTGATGAGATGTTAGAAAGATTGGCTAACCACTCTTTCTTTTGTTTCCTTGATGGATATTCTGGATATCATCAAATCCCCATTCATCCAAATGATCAAAGTAAAACCACCTTTACATGCCCCTACGGTACCTATGCATATCGTAGAATGTGTTTTGGGCTATGTAATGCTCCAGCTTCTTTTCAAAGATGCATGATGTCCATATTCTCCGAAATGATTGACAAGATTATGGAGGTTTTTATGGATGATTTTTCTATCTATGGAAAAACTTTTTATGATTGTCTCAGCAATCTGGATAGAGTTTTACAAAGATGTGAGGAGAAACACTTAGTCCTTAATTGGGAGAAGTGTCATTTCATGGTTCAAGAAGGAATAGTGCTAGGGCACCTAGTATCTGAAAGGGGGATAGAAGTGGACAAGGCTAAGATAGAGGTGATAGAGCAGTTACTCCACCTGTTAATATCAAAGGCATTCATAGTTTCCTTGGTCATTGTGGTTTTTATCGCCGTTGTCACACCCTGATTTCCAAAGGAAGACCAGAGTCGCCATATGTGTGCCCAGGAAGTCCACACATACAACACAGAATGTCAAAATATTAGAATTCAATGTGTTATAGCGGAAACATATATATTTAACACTTACAAAACATCAGAGTATCGCGGAAAGGCAGCTAAGACTTCACTTCAGGCTCCATCTCAGCAGGGACTGTCAACTGGGGCTCCGTACGCCAAGCACCTCTGATAGACTTCCAAGAAACTTCACAGCATCTCTATCCTTTTTTCTGAGCAGCACCTTACTACAGACACACTGGGGTGTGGGGGGAATAGCAAGGGTGAGTCCATGTCAAACTCAACAAGTACAGGCAGAAAGTAATGACATGCCAGGCTTATACAAAAGGAAAGGCTAACACGGTGTACTGCAGGTAGCTCTTTTAATCTTGGTTCATTTTAAAGAACAACCTGTTACTAATCATTGGTTGAGAAACCCAAACCATTAATTAAGGTGTAAGTAATCATTAAGTTGATTTTCAAAGAGTAGTTAACATTATTAATAACACTTAAGATCACCCCAAGCAACACGGGAACTCCATCCCGACCAACACGAGGCTCCAACCTCGCCAACACCATCACTATTTCCAAAAGAGAGTAGCTTCTAATCATGTGAGAGCTCTGGGCTGCTCATAACCGTGAGCACGGCTAGTATACCAGTTTGATCAAACTCTGCGCAGAGGTGTACACTTTCACTCCAAGTCATGATTCCCATTTGCCCGAGGCCCGTCGATCCCCAAACACTTCCAAGGTGAGCAGGCAGGGTTTCACTACGAGACCTTTCACAGGTTTCAAATGTGAGGGTTCACTCGCCAGGAGACACTCGGGCGCATGGCGGCGTCACCGGTGAGCCTTCACGGTCAATGTACACGGATCATTCCACCCCGCCATACTAGAACCCGCGAGCCCCGGACGCCATCCCAGTGGAAAGATCCACCCCAAATCGAGGGACCTGATAATTAGTCAAGCCAGAGCCCATTAGGTCTCGGAGTTGTACTGTTGTCCCAGGTGGCCGCTCCACGAACCGGACCTTAGGGAGACAAGACGGATGCCTCTGGCAAACCAGACGCACTACAGCAATCCGTACAACCCTTTGTACCCACAACCATGATGCATCCCGCATCCATCATCTCCAACCATGGTCGCAACCATGAAACATCTCCATGAGCATATATATTTTTATAGCAACATCTTTAATATCATTAAAGAAAGTGAGTAGATGAGCGAAGCATACTACACAAGCAGCCTATCTACCCATAAACCCCCATTAGGTACATCTGGATGATGGTGGCTAGTAGATCCTTAGTGTTCACAATATTAAGACACATGCATGAATAGTAAATATTGCATTTAATGTATAGGAGCAAAATGGTCAAATGGTGCCTGCACTTGCCTTAAATCCAAGGTCTAGCTGCTCAGAATATTTGTCTTCTATCTTCTGGTCTCCAGCTGCTTCAGCACTCTTGTCGATCCTCAGCTCCTGGTCTTCAACACCAACGAACGACACTTCGTCTACACGAGACAACCAAACAACACAAACAGACAGACAAGCAAACAAGACTCAGAACAGGCATCAATCATAAGAGGGAAATAAAAGAGAGCGTACTAGCAATAAAACGGGGTACTATGGATATGCTAACGCAGGGACATCGGCGACGAGCTATTGGTATAAAGGACACACTAACCGCATTTAAACAAACACAAGGTAGAACAACTACACTGGACTTATTTAGTTAACCAAAACATTTATTAGTTTTGGAAAACATCCGACGAAGAGAGAACATAAAGGCAACTATTCTATAGCTCAAGTTTATAAAAGCAAGTTATAAAAGAAAAGACATTAATCAAATTAACATTGATTTATGAAAAGTCTACGATAAACTTAGGTTTTCTTTTGGAACAAAAGAATAATCGTAAAAGCTTTAACTAAAGCTATAAAAGAGTTGCATTATCAATAGCATAAAACATGATTAACACACTACTAAAAGCGTAGCTTACATCGATACAAACCTAACGCAACTTGAACGGGTCAAATCGGAGCTATAATGCAAAAGTTATGGTCAAAACAAGGTACTAGGGGCATATCTACGAGGATCCGGGGTAGACCGCGATTCAACATAGCCAACGAGGTCTAACTCACAAAACAGACGCGACAGGGACCTAAATCTAATTACTTTTGAACTGCGGTGGACCTTTTTATAAAACAGAGAAACTTCAGGGACTTTTCTGCAAAAGTCTAGGGCTGACCGTGGCTTGACTGCGTTGACGCGTTCCGCGCTGACCTGGCGTTTGCGTGGCGGCGACGTGGCGCACGCATCGGCGGGTGGCGTGGCGGTTGGACCGGTGGTTGACCGGTACTTAGGAGTAGATCTGGATCGCCCGATCCAGATCGGACGGCGATAGAGGTCCCGGCGACTTAGGTCGCCGGAGCGGCGGATATGGCGGCGCGCCGCACGGCGACGGCGGATGGCTCGCCAGTTCACCGGATGGCGCCCGTCGTGGTCGGTTGGTCACGCGGACGGCACGGGAGCGAGCGGGCGGGCGACTTCCGGCAGGCCGACGGGGACGGCGGGAGGCTGGCCAGGGGGCGGCGCGATCGCCGGATGCGACGGCGGATGCCTCGCCGATGCGGCGAGGGTGGGCTGCGCAGTGCGCTTCGGCCACGGCCCGAAGCGCGATTCTGCACGACGCATGGTGCAGTCATGGACGCGCGATGCGTGGGCTCCGGTTGGCGCGGAGCGCGGGGATGCGGGGACGACGGCGGCGGCGGATTGACGCTGCGGTGGCGATGCCATGGCTGTGATGGGCGACACGAGGAGAGGGAGGCCGGGATGGCGGGGGGCCTCGGCGTGTTCCTTACCTTGCGGCGGTTCTCGTGGTGTGGGTCTCGCCGATGGGAATGCCACGACGACGTAGATCAGGGCGGCACAAGCTTGCGCGCGCTATGGTGGCGGCGCCCTAGGGTTAGGGGTTGGAGGCGCCTCGGGTGGCGGCGCGCCCGCTCTAGGGTTAGAAGGGGCGCGCAGGCACCATGGCTCGCCTTAAATAGGCCATCCTTGGGTTGCGCGCCGGGCGCACGGATGCGGAGCGGCGCTGGACGCCGCCAGACTCGAGTCCGACTCGAGGTGGGAGACGCCACTATAGCAGTGGTCCCATGGGGGCGGGCCCCGCGCGCCAGCGGCTAAGGGTCGCGGGTCGGCGCGTGCGCTGCGAGTGCGGGCGAACCGGCGCGCTGGCGGGCTTGCTGGGCCGGCCCAATGCGCGTTGCGCTGCTGCTGCTAGTTGCCGGCCTGCTACTGCTACGCTGCGGGCCAGAAGCCCTGCTGCGGCTGCTGGGCCAAAAACGTTGCTGGCGGCCCAAACCAAAGGAAAAAGCTTTTCTATTTTCTATTTTGGCATTTGAATCAGAATTTGAAACCAATTTGAATTTAAACCGCTTTTGCAAAAACTCTTACATCCAAAACTTGGGGGGACTTTGATGCTAAGCTTTTCAAAACCAAAAGAAGAAATTGAATTACCTTTTTCAAAAAAAAAAAACAAAACTTTGACATTGATTTGAAAAGAAACTTTTGAAGGCTTTACTTTGAAAAGCAGAGAAGGGCCTACTCGGGGTTAAATTGAGCTTTTATGAATCTCTTTTTATCACTCCAAACATAACAAGGCAAAATCATACATAAGCCACCAACAAACAATGACACTCTTTTATTAATTTCATAAAAAATTTTATAAAGCCATTTTCCATAATTTATATTCATGCCAAAAATTAAATCTTAGTCAAATTTTAAGAAAACTTCAAATCCTTGATTTTATTTAGTGTTTTCTAATGACATCCCAAAACTTGGAAATTTTGGGGTGTCATAGCCGGTTTTATTAAAGATTTTTCATTTATTGCTAGACCCTTGACCAATTTATTAGCTAAGGATGTTCCTTTTGTTTTTGATGAGGCTTGCATGAAATCTGTTAATATTCTTAAAGAAGCCCTCATCTCTCGCACCAATCATCCAACCCCCTGATTGGTCATTTGCCTTTTTAAAATTATGTGTTATGCTAGTGATTATCTTTTGTAGGAGCTGTCTTAGGACAAACTAAAGATAAAAAGCATCATGCTATTGCCTATGCTAGTAAGACTTTGACAGGAGCTCAGCTTAATTATGCAACCACTGAAAAAGAGCTCCTGGCTGTTGTTTTTGCTATGGATAAGTTTAGATCTTATTTAGTAGGAGCAAAAATTATTGTTTATACTGATCATGCATCTTTGCTTTAAAATATTTATTCACTAAGAATGATGCTAAACCACGTTTGATTAGATGGATTTTGTTACTCTGAGAGTTTGATTTATAAATAAAAGATAAAAAGGGAGTAGAAAATTCTGTTGTAGATCACTTGTCTAGAATGTATTTTGAGAATTCGCAGGAACTGCCGATCAATGATGCACTAAGGGATGATATGCTTTTCAAGATCGCTAGATCAGACCCCTGGTATGCAAATATTGTTAATTTTATGGTTGCAGGTTATGTACCTCCAGGGGAGAACAAGAGGAAACTCATATATGAGAGTCGTCAACACATATGGGATCTGCCCCTCTTCAGAGTTTGTGCTGATGGTTTACTCAGGAGATGTGTGCCGGCAGTAAGAAGGCATTCAAATTATTGAAAGATGTCACTCAGCACTATATGGAGGTCACTTTGGAGCATCAGAACTCACGCTAAGATCTGGCAGAGTGGATTCTTTTGGCCAACAATGTATGGAGACACAAAGAATTTTATAAGAAGATGCAATGCTTGTCAAAGGCATGACAATATAAATTCAAGAGATGCTATGCCACTCACCAACAATCTACAGATCGAGCTCTTTTGACGTGTGGGGATTGACTACATGGGTCCTTTCCCACCATCAAAGAATTGTGAGCACATTTTAGTGGTAGTAGATTATGTTTCCAAGTGGGTTGAAGCAATACCATGCAAGAAGGCCAATTCAAAAATTCAAGAAAGATGTTTGAAGAAATAATATTTCCAAGATTCGAGTCCCAAGGATGGTGATAAGTGATGGAGGATCACACTTTATTGACAGAAAATTTCATGATTATTTACGAAGTCATGGGATTAGACACAATGTTGCTACACCATACCATCCGCAGACAAGTGGCCAAGCAGAGACATCAAATAAGCATATCAAAAACATATTATAGAAGACGGTTAATGAAATGGAAACTATATGGAGAGATCGACTACGAAGCACTTTGGGCATATAGAACAACATACAAGACACCTTTGGGTATGTCTCCATATCTGTTGGTTTATGGAAAGACTTGCCATCTACCTGTTGAGTTAGAATTCAAGGCACATTGGGCTATCAAACGATAGGACATGGATCTTGAAGCTACAGGAGAAAAGAGAAAAGTGCAAATATCAGAATTAGAAGAATGGCGAGAGAAAGCTTACTATAATTCCAAGATCTATAAAGAAAGAACCAAAAGATGGCATGACAAGAGGATCAAGAAGAAGGAGTTTGCACCGAGAGACAAGGTATTACTTTTTAATTCGTGGTGAAATTATTTGGGCATGGAAAGCTTCGGAGTAAATGGGAAGTACCATTCATGGTAGTGAATTCATCATCACATGGAGCGGTGACTCTACAAAGTAATGAAGGTACGTTATTCAAAGTAAATGGTCATCGTCTTAAACTTTTTCTTGAGCCCGATATTCCTTCTTCAGTAGTTGATAGTCTTGATTTCTTGATTTTGCCATCATAATTCACAAATCTATTTTTCTGAAAAAGAATTAAAATCATTGGAGTAAATTTAGGGGTCATTTTTGAGCTAGAATTGAAGTAGAAAAAGACTGGATGCGAGAGCGCACTGGGGGGCGCCGGGCAGCACCACCATGGTGCCGCACGGCACGGCCCTGTGGCCAGTCGTGCCCGGCCTTTTCCCATTATTTATTATTTTAAGTTCGGGAATTTATACTAATGGTTTACTACCATATCGCAAACATAGGAAGCCTGAACCATTCCTTGGACTATATAATAGACCCCAGACCTATTCTTTTCTTTTCATTCTCATCTGAGGAGCCTACTCATATTTTTGAGACGGTTCCATCACAATTCACTTTTAAAATGGCTGAACAAAACAAGCTTGCTAGGACCTCCAACCCTAGTGGCTCTAGACCACCTCGCATTCTGATCAGTGAACCCATTCGTCGAGCAAGGCGGATGATTCACCGGCTCGAGGCTTAATGAGCCTTTGTTCGGATGACACCACCAAGGAGGACCAGTGTGGTCCTACAGGAGGAAGAACCTGAAGCAAGATTGGCGGTCATGAGAGCTCTAGCACCTGTCTCAGCTCCAGTTCAAGCCAGGAGGGCACCTACACTAGCACCTGCTTCACCTACACCTATCAGGTATGTGGTGAATCAAGCACCACCACCTCTACTTGGAGTATGCACCATACAAGGTCAGACCCGGTACCTGCCTTAGCTTCTAGCCCCTCCAATCTAGAAGAAGTGGTCTTCCCCGAGGAGTCTTCCTCAACTTCGATGAAGAAGACAAGGAAGACGGTGGCAATGGTGGACGAGAAGGTTTCTCTTGTCCAAGATACACTTCAGATGGCCATTTAGACTGGCACTACTCAGGCCCAGATGGTTAACACCACACCTTCAGGTAGCTTAAGGAGCTTGAGGCTCAGGTTTCTCACCTGAGTGATTTAGTTATTACTATTGGAGAGATCTTAGATCTCTAGAGCCTATAGTATGCGAGTGGGAGGGAGTCGAATGAATAAATGTTTATCAAGTCTTTATATTTTTTTAGAGTTTGTTTTTTGAGTCAGTGTGCTATCGAGTCAATAAACAATGAATAAAGAAGTCATTTTGAGTCATTTTAAGTTTTTCTTTAATTTTAATTTTATCATTATTCTCTCTATTATTATTTGTGTATTTGGAAATGCACTTGTCTCCACATGTTTTGCAGAAATTAAGAAGTACAAAAGAGACAAGTGTGGTGGAGAGATCATAACCGCGTAGCCTTCAAACAGGTTACAAAAGATCTAAGTATTATTTACTTAAATTTATTCTTGAGTTATTAGAACTTTGCTTGCTTATTATAAATTTTTCATGTGTTGTTAGTCTTGCCCTATTCATTGCTTAGGCTGTTTCTCAATTTAAATTATTGTTGGGGGGCTGTACAACCGTCATCACCCCCACCGGCCCGAAGAGGAAAAAGCCCACAGGCAAGCATTCGGCTCGCAGGAGAGACGAACCGCGCCCGGGTACAGGGTCACCTAAGGGGCCCGAAGGCCGTGGTGTTCAGGACCCTCACAGAGAGCGATTCGGTCCGTAGTCAAGCCATTTGGGGCCGACTTTCGGGGGATCCAGCGCGATCAATGGCTTGTTTGTTTTTTGGTGTGCGACGTCGATGGCTCCGTGCGAAGTTCCCGACGCCGGTGGGCGCGACCGAAAGGGCGGCGCGTGTGGTCCTGCGGAGCAGGTGGGACTACGGAGCCAAATAGACCAGACCACCCCTGACGGCGGGAGAATATCCGAAGGAATCAGGGTGGTTGAAGGGCAGTTTAGGCATGCAAGTGTATACAGACGTGTATAAATGGGCCGCTTGTGCGGCATTGTAAGGATGATGGATAACTAGTAATACAAGTCGCATATTCAGCACCACCTCCGGTCATTCGTACCACCTTCGGTTGTCCATAGGGGTGGCAGGATTTTGTGCCACGCCAACATTGGCGCCCACCGTGGTTGTGCGAGTAACCCATGGCCCCAAAGAGAGGAGGGAAGGCAGCAGCCGCATCTTCGGCTGCCGAGATCGATTCACAGGAGCCGCCCCGCGACTCTGAGACCCCTCAGGGTCAGGGTCTCGGCACGGTTGAAGAGGGCGCAACCGGTCCCCGGCGTCACGGTCCGTCCGCCGCACACGCACGCGTAACGAAGGAACCGAGGAAGACGAAGACGCGGCAGAGAAAACGGCTGAAGAGCAAAGAGTAGCCGAAGAGCAGGCTGAACATGACAAGCTCATTCAGCAGCTAAATGACAAGGAAGCGGAGTTAATCAGTCTCAGAGCCCGAAGGGATGCACTGGCTAGAGAAGAAGCGACAAGACGTAGGGGCATCTCAGCTCGTTAGCAGCTCAGGTTGGCCGAGGCCGAAAAGGAAAGACTAGCCAGGGAGATCGCTGCCATGGAAGGCAACACCGAAACACCGGAGGGCCGGAACAGAAAAGAGGCCGGAGGTCGAGGACCCCACATACCCACCGAAACACCGAGGACTAAGATGAATGCAAATAAGACGAAATCGACGAAGCCTCCCCACTATCGGCTGACTTGCAGCTCCAGCCGTGGACATTGGGCTATAAACCGAGGCTACCATCCTTTGATGGCAAATCAGATCCGAAGAAGTTCATAGCTAGTTTCGAAGCGGCAGTCCACTCAGCAGAGGAGATTCGGGCACTTTGGCAAAGTCGCTCATCATGGCGGTCGAGGACATTGCACACGAATGGTACATTGGAATCAAGCCAATGTCAATCGAAAGCGGAGGCAGCTCAAAGAACAACTACTCCCTCACTTTCGAGGGTTTCAAGGCTTCCAGGAAGGGAACCAGAGATTACTTCAAGATGAAGCAAGATGACAGAGAATCATTAACGCAATATTTGCAAAAGATAGTTCGGCTCAGGGCTCAAACTCCTAACGTCTCCGACGAAGTGGTCATCGCAGCGGCAGTTGAGGGCATGGCTATCGGCCAATGCGCCTCGGCGCTCGATAGAGAAGAGCCGAAAACACTCAAAGAGTTGTACGAGCAGATCAAGAAATTTGCCAAATCCGAGGAAGGGTTGAAAAGAAGAAGGGCAGCAAGAAAAGACGAGAAGCAGAGCTCACCAAATCCTGTGCCCGAGAATCAGCAAAAGGGGGGAAAAGCTTTTCGGCCAGTCAACAGTGTGCAAGAAGAATCACCCCCGCCTGCCGAAACCCCAAAAGATTCGGACATGCAAGACTAGTTCAACCAAAGGCCGTCTCAATCAAACCGAGGTGGACGCGGAGTCAGGGGCAGAGGCCGTGGCAGAGGCCGAGGAGGACCGAAGGTCCCGTGATTGCTTAAATCCGTGGAGAAAACGCTAGGCACTTCAGTCGAGACTGCAAGTACGGGCTGCGCGAAAGAACAGAAGTCTAAGGACGAAGGTGCACAAGGCAGCCAAACTCAGAAGCATATATTCCACACAAGGGAATCAACCGGAAGCCAACAAGGTCCACATTTTGGTTATATCGGCCCGGCAATTCCAAAGAAAGTCGGCTGCCCCAACTTCCCAACAGGGCCAACATTCGTGGAATTATCCGGAAGCGTTTGTACGACCGCCACCACCACGCTTTGCAAGCTCGCCAAGCGCCAGCGTCCTCGCCGGCGAACATGCGAGTTTCATGCACGTGCCCAGTCAAGGCAGATCCCAAGCATCGAAGTTCGTTCTCCCCTCAAACGGCCACATTTATGCCATCACCGGGGGTCGAATCTAGAGCACGAAAGTAAGAGGGCCGGGAGAGAGTTCATACAAAGAGTCCACACAATACAACCAAGATGGCCAATAAACAAGCCCGCTTGGTCCTCAGTCCCAATTACGTTCAATGAGAGTGACTTCCGGGTCAGAGATTACCCCCACACTGATGCCTTTGTGACAACTGCAAATGTAGCAGAGTTCACCCTGCACAACATATTGATCGACAACGGAAGTTCAGCAGACATCTTGTTCATCAAAACATTCGAAACAATGGGGTTGGAAAGAAGGTCCCTTGAGCCAGCCGGCAACGCGCTTTTTGGCTTTGGTGGCAGAAGAATTGATGCTATCGGTAAGAAAGATATAGCAGTAACTTTCGGCGAGGTTGGCTTACATCGGAACGAAATCATCACCTTTGACATAGTGAACATCGATTACCCGTATACCGCGATTTTCGGACGTGGGGTGATCAACAAATTTGATGCCATTATCAAGCAGAGCTATCTATGCATGAAAATGCCCTCCCCGTTCGGTATAATCACGATATGGGGCAACCAGGAAGCAGCCCGCAAGATAGATGCCAAACCAATCCCCGGCTACAGCATGATCAACGAGGTTACCCTCACCGAGAGAGCCAAAGCCGATGAAGAAGATCAGGAAGAAGAACCGAAAGTCGAAAAGGCCCGCACGCCTAAAGTCGTTCTAGCAGAAGCCACTAGCAAAGCTCCGCTGTCAGATGCGTACCCTGACCGAAAGGTAATCATCGGAACCGAGCTGAGCAGTAATGAAAGAGCGGATTTGCTAGCATTCCTGGACGACAACAAGGATGTCTTCGCCTGGTCGGTGCGGAAGACTTAAAGGGAGTAAGCCGAGATCTGGCCCAGCATAGCCTGAACGTGGAGAAGACAGCGAAACCGAAAAAACAGAAACTGTGAAAGCTGTTAGAAGAAAGAAGCGCAGCAGCAGCTGCAGAGGTTCAGAGACTCATGGATGCAGGGGTAATCAGGCCAGTTCAATACCCGCAGTGGTTGGCCAACGTTGTGATGGTCCTGAAGAAATCAACCGACCCAGACGTCAAGAGATGGAGAATGTGTGTAGATTTCATAGACTTAAACAAATCGTGTCCCAAAGATCCATATCCGCTTCCGAGAATAGATACTCTGATCGACATTGCTTCCGGCTCGGAAAGGATGAGCCTCTTAGATTGCTTTTCGGGTTACCACCAGATACACATGAACCCAGAAGATGAGGAGAAAACCAGCTTCATCACTCCAGGGGGGACGTATTGTTTCAGGCGGGTTCCAGAAGGATTAAGAAGTGCCGGGCCGACCTTCTCCCGAATGTCGGATGAAGTTTTTAGGGATCAGGAAAAGAGGAAGAATTTGGTGACCTACGTAGACGATATCGTGGTCATCAGTAGTAAGAAAGAATCGCACGTCGAGGATCTGAAAGAAACTTTTGCAAACTTGAGAGCAAGTGGACTCAGATTGAACCTGGAGAAAGGCATCTTCGGCATCACCAAAGGAAAAATGCTCGGTTGCCTAGTTTCGGCAAGGGGGATCGAGGCTAACCCAGACAAGATCACAGCTATCAGAGAGATGAAGCCCCCGAACACCAGGAAAAAAGTCCAGGAGCTGATAGGGCGCATTGTCGCTCTCAGCAGATTCATCTCAAGGTCGGCCGAGAAGGGCCTTCCTTTTTTCCGAGTACTCAAGCATAGTGGCAAATTTGAATGGGGACCCGAGCAACAGCAAGCGTTCGAGGAGCTAAAGCGGTACCTCGTTAATCTCACAACAATGTCCAAACCATCACCAAAAGCGGTCCTGCTGCTGTATCTAGCCGCATCACAGGTAGCAGTCAGTGCGGTTCTCGTAGAAGAAAAAGAGCAAGAGCACAAGCTAAAGCAGTTCCCAATCTATTATGCTCTCTCAGGGGCCAAACTAAACTATTCGGAGCTCGAGAAGATCGCTTACACAGTGGTGATGGCAAGCCGAAAGCTGAAACATTATTTTCAGGCCCACAAAATTCGGGTGATCTCCTCCCAGCCCTTAGAAGCATTATTCCGAAACAGCGAAGCAATCGACAGAATCGGCAAGTGGGCAGCGGAGTTGAATGAATTCTACATCGATTTCGAGCACAGATCCGCCATCAAGTCGCAGGCAATAGCAGATTTCATAGCTGATTGGACACTTTCGGCCAGTGATACACCGAAAGTCTTTTCAGAGCCTCTGTGGACAGCACACTGTGATGGAGCATGGTGTGACCTAGGCACCAGAATCTCGGCGGTATTGTCTCCCCCAGTCGGACCTTCGATCCGCTATGCTGCGAGACTGATGTTCGCTTCAACCAACAACACCATCGAATACGAGGCAGTACTCTTGGCCTTGAGAAAGCTGAGAGCCATGGGTGTGCGGCGATGTGTAGTATACACAAACTCCCAAGTTGTCAGCGGACATTACAAAAAGGAATACACAGCCCGAGAGCCGGTTCTGGTCAGATATGTACAAGCAGTAAGAGCAATGGAAAAGTACTTCGCCGGGTTCTCCATTAAGTACATACCAAGAAATGATAACCGAGAAGTGGATGAATTGGCCAAAGCGGCGGCTCAGGGAATCCCTACCCCGCCGGACATGTTCTTCCAGACACTTTCGGTCAAAGCAATCATGGAAGAAGAAGAAGCTCCAGCGTTGGTGCACTCAATAGCAAGTCAAGACTGGAGGAGCGAAATCTTTGCATTCCTCTCCAGCACTTATGAACCAGAAAACAAGCACGAGGAACAGAGAATGCTGTCAAGAACAAAACAGTACTCGATAATTCAGGGAGAGCTTTACAAAGACGGCATAGTCGCACCAAAGCTCAAATGCATCAGCACAGAAGAAGGCAGGAAACTGCTCACCGAAATACATTCAGGCATGTGCGGGGCACACAGAGGCCTGCACGAGATAGCCCACAGAGCAATGAGGCAGGGTTTCTTTTGGCCCTCGGCGGCCGAAGATGCCAAGGAATTGGCCAAGACCTGCCAAGGTTGCCAGATGTTCTCAAAGAAACAGAACGCCCCGTCTTACCCAACCAAGCCAATAGTGCCCTCTTGGCCTTTGCAAAGGTGGGGTATCGATATCGTAGGTCCCTTGCGCACGGCACCGGGGAATGCCAAGTTCGCCGCGGTAGCGCTTGAGTACTTCACCAAGTGGATTGAAGCAAGACCTTTGGCTAGAATCACCTCCAGTACCCTCATGACTTTCGTATGGCAGCGGGTGGTCTGCAGATTCGGTGTTCCCTCATACATCACGGTGGACAACGGCAAGCAGTTTGATTCAACCGAATTCAGAAATTTCTGTGAAGATCTGGGAATTAAACCGTCTTTCGCTTCCGTCTACCACCCTCAGAGCAATGGAGCAGTAGAAAAAGCAAACGGCCTCATCTTTTCCGCAGTTTCGAAGTCTCTCTGGGATTCGGCAAAGGGAAAGTGGCCCAGTGAAATGGTCACAGCAGTCTGGGGGCACAACATCTCGCGTTCCAGGGCTACCAGATTCACGCCTTTCAGGTTGCTATACGGCGAGGAAGCTGTGACCCCCGAAGAGCTCAAACTGGGTTCATTTCGAACCGAACTTTGCGAGGTAACCGAAATCCAAAGACATGTAGACTCTAACACTTCTGAGTTCAGGAAATTGCAGGCAGCAGAAAACCTGGAAAAGTACCACCAACAAACGAAGGACTGGAGGGACAAAAATCCTCCGGAAAACCATCTACGCCGGGGATTTGGTCCTCATTCGCATGCCGACAAGTAGGGTAAATTGCATCCTCTATGGCACAGGCCTTTCATTGTATCATGTGTCGTCAAACCAGTGGTATTCCGGTTGAAAAACGAGGACGGGGTGGAGCTTACACACACGTGGAATGCAGACAATCTGCGAAGGTTCTACTGGCGATGACACTCCCCGAAGAGGAGTTGTAATTTTCTTTTTAATTTCGTACTATTCGGTTAAACTTAAAACATTAAGACCTGCGCTCTTTTTCCTCACAGGGGAGCCCTTCCGAGGGTGTGAGGTTTTTTAACGAGGCAGCCTTTTGTAAACCTCCGATCGTTAAATTTACAGCGAACCTTTTCCCCAACTGCGAGTACACAACCGAAAGCACGACGCGGTCGGAACCGCTCTTGCATATTCGGCAGACAATACGTAAAAAGAGACTGCTGGCGAAACCAGCAAACATCGGCAGAGACGCCAAACTTGAAGGCCAGATAAGGCCGAAGGACCACCGAAAAGGCAAAAAGAGTTTTTTCGGTGGCAGCACCCCAAAAACGGGGAAAGAGGAAGGCAAAGAGCGCTTAAACCTCGATTTCGGAGTGCAATAAATATTCTCCATAACCTTTACGACACAAACAGGTGAGAAATAAAGAATCTCACCAAACACATTCCGAGCAGGTACACCTCGAAGGGGCTTTAAAAGCAAGCTCCAACAAAGGCCCTTCCATTCAAACCATCAAGTTGCAAAAATGACACTTGATTCGTATAAACTCTCGGTCATTACGAATATCGGCCCTTTGGGATCGAGAGGTTTCAGGAAAGAAAGCAGCCCAGCAATGAGGAGAACAACACAAGGTGCCTTCGGTCATAGAAGGTACTAGGAGAAGAGTAGCCGAAGGACAGTTCTACCAGGTGTCAAGAAACCCCGGCAGACATGAGAATCCCAGAATTTCAGCCACACGGCCTTTCAAAGGGAGGCCTCCAATCGCTGACAAGGTCCGCCTGGTCTCCCAGATAGCGCAATACAGCATGACCATACCTCCTCGCCAGTAACCTTGAGCCATGGCACGAGAGGCCTCGTCTCTTTGGTCGGATATGACACGCAAAGTCCGCCCGAAGTCCGAGACCAATGAGGAATGGTCGCAGAAAACCCAGGAAAAGCTGCGCCGTCTACATTACCATAAGTGTAATATTTTGCTACTACGAATTATGTAATAGTAGGGGACGTTCCAACCCCCGAAGCAATAAAAACAGCAATCACATTCCTGACGGATAACAGCCCTTTTGGCACACGCAAGAATGGGGAGGGGGTTTCTTCAAAAAGTACAAACCCGAAGATCACTTCGGAAGCATGCGCATACCGAAAAGCCCGTTATCTCCGAACACGGGTGATATGCCTGCAATAACAATATCGAGGAGCACAAACTTCCTCAATCCCCTCAACAGGCTCCTCCTTCGGTTCTAAAAGAACACCTCTAACCAAATTTTGTTGCCTAACCGACGGACGGTGCGTGCGCCAGAAGTCTTCGCACAATAGGGAAGTCCGAGTCACCTTCCGGCATCGAGATCTAAAAAATTTCCTCATCCGGTTCGGAAAACATGACCAAAAGGCACTCCACGAAGCGCCACTAATACCGAATCGACCGCGTTCGACCTTCAATGGAAGTTCTTCATTTAAACTAGAGGTCCCCTCCTCGGGAACCTGCATTAGGTTTTACACCGAAACAACTCAGTACAAGTTCTCCGAAGAATAAATCACAACAGCCGAAAAACATTCATGATTGCTCTACATTATCACGAGGGGGAGATCCCTGCGGTGGAGGCGGCGGTGGCGCATGAGGTGGAGTCCCTGCAGCAGACAAGGGGCTCTCCGACGCCGAGCCTGGCGTCCCTCCGGCCCGGGCAAGGATATAGGCGCGCACCTTCTCCTTAATCGCAGCCTTCTCCTCGTCAGACTAAAAAATGACACCAACAAGTCAACGTTTCGGTTGACAAAGGTTACCCAAAAAAACGGAATCAAAACCAGGAAATAAGATAAAAACTACCTCGCCGAAGGTTAATGCGGCTCGGACCATGGCCATGTCTCGACCGCCGTTGCACCAGAAGTTGTCATAAAAGCTTTCGGCAGCGGCAGGAGCCTCGTCAGACACAGTCCAATATGCCGAGGCATACGGCTTCGGGACAAGCTCACCGAAACTGGTGAACCCCTGCTCCTTCAACGTCTCGCAATAAGCCCTAAGGGTCTCCAGGGCAGCATAATCACGAGCGTTGCTAACCGAAGCCTCTAGCCCCCGGATCTCCTCCGCCAGCCAGGACATCAGTTGACTTGGGGAAGCCTCAGCAGGAGGAGCAGACTCAAAACCAAAGCCAGTGATTAGGTGCTGGTACGCTTGAACTCCAGCACCAATGGCTGAGGAAACCTCCTCGAAACACGGGCGCCTGCTCCAACTCGGCCGCTTCCCCGCTCCACCTCCTTAAGATGGTTTTCGGCCGTCCGGGGCCCGAGCTTCCGCATCTTTCGCCCTCTGCTCGGCCTCCTTCAGGGCGGATTGCGCCCGCGACGCCGCTTCATTGGCAGCCTTTAGCTTGGAAGCCGAATCGGACTCAAAAGTTGTAATTGTTTCGCCAACGTCCGACTCGCGAGCAAAACCTCGTAAAACAGTCAACACAAGGTCAGACCAAGACCACTGTCTGACAATAATTATCAGCACCGAGGAAGGAAAATTCACCTGAGCACCACAAACGTTTCGGCGCCTCGGCTACCCCGGAATGGGGAACCAAGAGGAACTTTTTGTTCCGCTTTAGACGCGCTGAAACTCCTCAGGCACCGCCCCCCAGCGCAGCCAGCCTTCCGCACCCGGAAGTAACGGATGCACCGGGGGAGTCTTAGGTCCCGCACTTTCAGAAACTCGAGCCCCGGAAATGTTCCCTAAAAACAAGAGTGTCATAACAAAACGGACAGCCCACAACCTGTCAACGAAGGTAAACCGAAAGAGCTCGGAGCATTACCATCAGAACCTTTCCCGAGAGCAGGGATCGCGGAAGTCACGGTTTTCTCAACCGGTGCGTCACGAGATGGGCGCTGCCGCTTCAATACCTCTTTCCCGGCACCCGGTTTCTCGGAAGGCTTCCGTTTCGCAAGCACCCCAGAAATGCTCATGTCCTGGGAGCACCTCATAGCGGCCTTCGGATCGACCTTCGGGGCCATCTCTTCCCGGTCACTGGAAATGACCTAGCAGCACAAAACAGAGGTTAGTCGAAAATTCGGGACCAAGCCGAAATCCAAAACCAGTAAAGTAATCACGATAGCCTCGAAAAGCGCGCACTTCGTCTATAATTTCAGTATGACCGCCGCTTGAGCAACCGGCGTCAACCAACGATAGTTTTTCGCTCCTGCGCCCCGGAATCCTCGCTATGCCGCGGGCATAGCGCACGTCAGCGCTTTCGTCCGGTATCTTTTGGCGCCTTGCCAATCGTTTTCGGTTTTCTTTAACAGCACGAACTATTCCCAGCAGTCGCATGCGACCGGATCTGCGCTTTTGGCGTCCAGCCTTCATCAACTTATACGTGGCCGGATCGAGCCGAGGCCCGGGCAACATTCCCAGGGCCTGGAAAACTCGATTGACCTTAGGCCCGTCCCCCAGTTGTTTTAGCTTCTGCTCATGCTCCTTCGGTGAATATAGACCGAGAACCTCATCTGCTGCTTCATACACAGCCCACTCGAAATCTTCATTAGTCCTGAAGCGAGGTGGACGGTTCATGGCCAGAAGAGGACTGGGGTACCCAGAGCACTCCGGCTTAGGCCGAAATAAGGTTGTAGGTTGCAAAGGCCACATTCGGAGAGCTAACCATTCTTCCACCAAATCTCGAGTAATCTGTTTCTCGGCTGTCAACTTGAAAGCAGCCAAGGCCTCGGCAAATCCTTCTGAGTTCGGATCTCCTTGTGCCGGACAGACAGAAGAAAGAGGAAAGAGCCAACTGACAAGCCAGCTGCTCTTGTGATAACCTTCGGCAATCGCATCTTGCTCCTCCTCAAGAACACTTACTGTGGCATAAAACCAGAACTCGGTCCAATTCTGCCATTTGTTCTGAAAAGCAGGAACCAAATAGGGCAGACGCTTCTTCCGACGGGGAACGAACGTACAAGCCCCATACTGAGTTTCAGTTAACCTCTTACTAGGTTCCTCCACAAGTTCATTCGGCTTGACAACGCAGCTATAATAGTGGACGAAAAGCTCCGAGCTCAAAGGAGCACCCATCATCTTCAGCGCCATGATGAAAGCCGAAAGGCGAGCTATAGCGTTCGGTGTTAGCTGCTGAATCTCAAGATTGAACTTTTCAAGAACCTCGGACATGAAATTCTCGCAGGGAAAGCGAAGACCAGCAACAAAGAAATCCTTGAAAACAACAGCTTCATGTAGCTTCGGCCATGGTGTCGTTTCCCGTCTAGGAGCCCGACACACGCGCCGCGTTTCGGCGTCCATAAAGCCTTTCCAGACGTAATCATCAAGCTTTGCTTCGGTCACCCGGGATCGGCCAATCAGATTGCTTTTCGGCTTGACCACAGGACCCTGGTTCGCAACTGGCGCCTCAGGCTTAGAATAACCACCTCCGAGGATCTCCTTAGCTTCTTCATCGGTTTCAAGCTGCTGCTCAATAAAGCAAGCAGTCTCCTCCATGAAATCATCATCCCTCGAAGGCGGCTCAGCATTTTCAATGGAAGGGCCTTCGGCCGACGTCTTTTCGGTTAATGCCATGCGAGATTCCGCATTTTCGGAAGAGCTCCCACCGTCTGAGTTCGTACTCTCGGAGATATCGCTGGAATCGAACATCTTCGGCACCGCAATCCGCGGCGGCTCTCGGCTCACCGATTCAGAGCCATCAGAATCAACCAAAGTGGAGCCCGCCATCTAAGAGAAATACGCACCTAACAAACGCAAAGCGGAGCAAGGGAAAGGAAAACCGAAAATAAAAAATAGGATGACCGCAAAAATACAATATGTAAAACCAAGACCTTTACCTTGCAAAGCACCGAAGGAAAATAGCCGAAAGTCCAGGGCTCCGAAAAGCTGAGGGGGAATTCCAGCAGAAGAGAAGTCCGGGGGCGAACCCCCGGCGACCCATGAGGGGCTTTTTATAGCAAACAGACATGGAGTTCGAGGTGATAGCCACGACGGTTCACATTCGCCGCCAAAAAAAAGGGGGGGTACATGAGAGAGACAGTAAATAATAAGTACATATACAAATAAAACAGAATCCGCCAAAAAGACGTAACTAGCCAAAAAACAGGTACATGCGAGAGACGAGCGCAGCAGCAGCCTTCACTCTCTCTCGCCGGGGGTGTTGGTATGCCTTATAGCATAATATTATTG
>JADLZK010001255.1:0-115512 GCA_015847255.1 Hyparrhenia diplandra
ATAAGAGCATGCCATCCTGCTGGGAAGTACACCCTATCGGGAGGAGGTATACTTCTTGCTCAATGGTAGCTACTCAATCCATTTCCGCTTTTTGTACCCCTTTCTTGAATTATCTTCTGACGGTCTAATCCTTGAGAAAATTCGAATTCTTTTCCAGCCTCAGGGGCTACCCCACTTAGATGATTCGATCTTCTGGTGTTTTTTCAGGGTAAGTATACCATCACCTTCTTGTGTTCTTCTAGTTGTAGAGCCACTTGAGAGGTCTTGGTCTTCTGGTGTCTTCCAAATTTGGATGTCACTCTTTGTTTTGAGTTGCAGAGCTATTCATCTAGATAATTTAAACTTCTTATGGTTCACCCCTTTATGATGACTTCGTGAGTTTTAAACCTTCTAGGTTTGTGGTGCCAATATCCTTATTTTGTTTCTTTTGAACAACAATCACAGTATCCAAAAACTTGCATCTTCAGTTTTCTTTGTTTTTGCCCTATCTGATCAATGATTTGTACATCCCTGAATAGGGGTTGAGTCTACCCACTTAGAAGATTTATCCTTAAATTTTCTATAACCTTAGTTCTTAGACCTGATTATTTTCCGTGTAGATTATCCTTTATCTTATGATCACCATTACTTGGCTTCTTATGATTATGCACACCCTATTTGGCTGATATTGCGACAGAGTGGGCATATGAATATTATGGGATCACTAGCCAAACACACTGTTTTGAGTACAATTGGAGGATTACAACAATGGAGGGAAGCAAGGGGAGTGTACATCTCCCTTGGGAGCAACTAGTCGACTTCATCGGATGGCGCTGCTTCATTTTGGGGCTCTTGTGGTTCTTCAAATGAGTTGAGCTATGGGTCTGCTTCTTCTCTTGGTGGTAGCTGAGTGAGAGGGATGAGAGGCTTGATTTCTGAGACTTCCATAGGAGGTGGTGATGGCGGTACTGCAAGGTCCATCCTTCTTTCTAGAGCGTAGACGGGAATTCCTTCTAGAATCATGGACTCTTGCTTGTGCATGGCAAACATCCTTCGCTTGGGTTTGGTGATGAGGTAAGCTTCCTTCAGTAGCTAGGCATGGCAATCTTTAGCTTCCTTCGGGGCCTCGGCAATGGCGGTCTTGTGGCTTCCTACGGCGGCTGCTTGGGCTTGTGCTTCGGCGAACTATATGTGGAGCTTCGTGGTGTAGATCTCATCTTCTTCGGCTCGGTGGATGCACTTCCTCAACTCTGAGGCCTGTCTGTCGTGTTGCTCATCGAGGGCAAGCAGGTAGGTGGTCATGTACTTCATGGTGGGGTTGTCTTCTTGTCCTTGCAGGGCTTCCATGCGATGATCTAAACAGGTCGGTTCTTCTCTAGGGGCGGAAAGAATCTCATGGGCGTACGAGAAATGGGCTGAAGTGTAGAGACGGCGGACTAGAGGGGTGTGAATAGTCCTTTCTAAAACTAATCGCGTTGGCTAACCGAAACAAATGCAGAATTGAAACTATTTGCTTAGCCAAGACTTCACCCCTCTATCAATAACTCTACAAGCACCTTATAAAAGATCCTAGACAAGAATTAAGGTGCCGTGCTAGCTAGTGCTCTCCTAAACAATTCTAGCTTGCAAGGTTACATAAACCTAAGCAACTAGTACTTTAGCAAGCGGGGGAGCACCTACACAATTCTAATGAGCAAAAGAACAAAGGCTACTTAAGCTCACTAGATGCACAATGGACAAAGCTACAAAGCCATTACCATGCAACCAACCTTCGGGGGCACCGGACGCACTGTTGACGGTGGATAACGTCAACATTTCATAGTTAAATAAACATATAAAAGGATGATATCACTAGAGTATAGGGTTTGATTCTAACGGATACCACGAGTTTTGGTCCTCTCACTTGTTTTGTAGGTTAGGTAATTTTTCATGGATTAGAGTGCACCATTGCGTAGAGCTCGTCGAGATGATCGAAACAGACATATCATTTGCCGCATTTGGAGTCCAGAATCAAAAGATATGAATCACGATGATTAGTATAAATTAAAAGGATCTAGAAGACACCAGAAGAAAGCACGCACAAGGTGGGGGCCCACCTGGCATAGAGCCAGGGCGCCCGCCCCAATCTAGAGGCGCCACGTGTCCAGCGTCGGGAGTATTCTTCTAACCGACCTTGAGATCCAATCTAAGCCGTCCAATGAAGTCAGTTTGATTCAAGGGCCACGATTCATCCCACAAGCCTATATAAGCAAGGGCAGACCACCCATTGGAAACCCTAATTCATTAGTTCTAATTCATTGTCTCTTGATCTATTGATCATAGAGGTGTCCCAATGTGAGGACAACCTCTCTACAATGTAATTAGGTCTAGACATCTTCAATGTAGTAGATTAGATCTAGTTGAGAGTTAGGGAGAGCAGAGCTACGCTCCGGTTCTGGAGAAGTCTTCAGAGTTTGGTATGTCTTTGTATCTTTACAAGATTTATGCTTTGATATATTTATCTTCTCTATTTACATTTATGCCTTTCATATATGTATGATTAGTATAGTTGTTATGCCATTGCATGGGATCTTTGCTCGTATTGAGTGCTCTAGTTATTCTATAGGTAGCTAGAGTAGTAATCGATAGTATAGGCATGGTGTCTGGACTATAGGTTACCTAAGGTTGCGCTCAACCCTCCGGTTAGTTGTGGAAGCCCCAGGGGTGACAGCTCTGTCAGGCCTTTGTAATCCACCACGTTAGGGTTGATGTTCGTAGAGCTTTAGGAAGCCTTCCCCCAACTACCCCTTCCCAGTCTTTCTCGAGAGTTAGAAAGGTATTGTTGCTCCAAAGTGCTTTTGTGTGATTGCTATATTTATCCATGCTTAAGTTATTATAGAACCAAAGTAATAGTGAAGTATATAGGAACCTTGATCTCTCCCGTTGTCCTCTCAGTTAGCTAAACTACTCATTTATCTTAGAACTCTTTTAGATATGTTATTATACATAGATTTCTTTTATGCATTATTATGCATAGTATTATTTATTCGTCATATATTATTTACCCCCTCACTTTAGTCTAGTTGGTTTGCTAAGTTAGTAGATATATGATTTTGAGTTGTTAGATTCTTTAACCAAAGCTTCCCTGTGGATACGATACTCTAGAATACTCCTAGGTAAAAGCTACAATGGTGTTCTATGCGCTTGCAGAATCTTTAATATTCTTTTAGCACTTAACAAATACCAAGAAGCTTTTTGGTGCCGTTGCCGGAGAAGCAATTGGTGTAAAGTTTTTAATAATGATCTTCATATCTGCTAATTTAGTATATCACTAGCTTTAGTAGGATTACCCTTGTTCTATTGAGTTGTGGAATAGACAGGGACACAAGATGCCGTTGTGAACTTCCGGCGAACTTCCACAAGAAAGAAGAAGAAACATTGAAGAACCCAGGGTGCCTATTCATTCAAAGATTTATCAACATTGGAACCCCTGCCATCTCAAAGGTTTGTCTATTTATTTATATATATTTATTTATTGTTCTAACCATGTTTAGATTGGAGAAGAAGTCGCCGTGATAAGAATTCAAATCATATCTCAAGTGACAAACATAGAAGCTGCACATCATGGTAAGTATGATTAATAAAGGTGAGATAGTCTTGCTAATGGTCTTTAAACTTATTGAGTAGTTATCATTTAATTTCTTTCATTTCATTGCATGTTTTACTTTGATTAATTCATGCATTCTCTCCATTTAGTTTATTTTTTTTTCTTATATAAAACCCACTCCATGTTTAGTTCCTTGCATATATTCATATCGTTTGCATCTAAAAGAAATAGAAAAAAATTCTCACCATTATCATTTGCTTCATCTTTATTTGATTAAATCTTTATAGTGCTTTCATGCTACCTTTGTTTGCTATAGTATGCTTTGGTTTGGAAGTTTGCTAGGGTATTTCCAAAGGCTTTCAAATTAAGCATGGTGCTTAGGTTAAAATGCCTTTCTTAATTAAATTAGCCATGGAGTCTAGTTTGTTTATTGAACTAAAATTGCTTGTGTAGACATTGGTTATTTTGTCAGACTAACCCTCGCAGAAAATTCTCAAATTGAAATCGGGTAAGTCAAAAGATGAACTCACATTGGAGATGAAGCAAGGCGTTTGATGAACTCCAACAACTTCATGCAAAAGACGCAGCTCATTCATCATCGATGGAAGAACTGTAAGTATCAAAAGATCATTCATTTTATCTTTTTCTTTTGCAAGTTACATTTGCCTTGAACCATGTTAGAGTGTAGCCACAAGTAAAATTTTTATAAAACATGATAAACAAAATCTATGCTAAAGTATTGCTAAAACCATCTTTTAATTAGCATAGATGAAAATATATATTTATCTCATGTTTATTTTTATATATAATTTTTTGCTTATGTTATGAAAAGAAAAGAATAAAAAAATTATGGATACATGAAGGTCCAGCTATATATATAAAAGGGAAAAAAAAAAAAAAAATATGGGCACATGAAGGTCCACTTATAAGGAAAAAAAAATGTGAGCATATGAAGGTTCATATGTATATATATAATAAAAATGTTCTTAGGACAAGTTCCCTTCGGTATTCTTGATCACTAACCATTGCAGGATAAGATTCAAGAGCAAAGGATGAACAATGTCTAAAGACATGGGAGTTACAACACACTCGAGGGATGATTCAACGGTCACACTTGACTTCAAGTGTCGAGCGATGGCAAGGTGCAAGCTTGGGGGAGGAAGGCCGACTCCAATAAGATGATCCTGATGTGCTCCTCCTCACATGCTCCCGTCACTTCGACACGCTGGTTTGCAATCCCTCTACTCACTATTACTTTGTCTCTATAAATTTGAACGCTTTTACAAATGCTATAATAAAAATCAAACTTAAGATGCAAAATAAAATCAAACTTTTAGAAAAAGTAGTGGTGAATAAATATTCTATGCTAATTAATCAACCAAATATTTCTATAACATAGAAAATGACCTTTAGCTCTGTAACAACAATATTCCTTTGGGTATGTGTTGTCCACTAATGCTATAGGGATAAAAAGAAAAGCAAAAAAGGTCCGAGCATAGGTCAAAAAGAAGAACAGAAGGTGGCTTATTAAAAGGACAAAGAAAAAGTGAAACATAGGAGACAAGCTGTTCATGAACAAGATACGCTAGAAGCCAAATAAGGAGAACTTCAAGAGGGAAGGAAAGAACGTCCACAAGTTGTTACAGTACCATCATGCTCCATTAATAAAGCTCCTACTACTAAAGCTTCACTTCAAAATGCTAGACAATCAATGAACATGGATAATACACCGAGGAGTAAATAATGTAAAGAATAAAGATTGTTGGAACGCGGATACTAAGGAAGTCAATGAAGAAGAAGCTAAGAAGGAGGTAACTCAACCTTCGGGTCCAACTCGCCAACCATGAGAGTATGGAAGAAGAAAGAGAGCCCACATTTAGAACCGTAAACATCCTCGCCTACAATATCATCGAAGGAATACCCCTGGAACCATCATTCACCACCATTCGTGCCATCTTATGAACCATGGGAAGAATGAACCATTTGCACGCCAAGAGGTAAGTAAGTTACCCATATTTAATTAAGTATTGCATATTTACTCTACTTTCATTACATAAGTAATTTTCCTTTAGTATATTTATCTTATCACATATATCTGCATTAGAAAATAAAATAAATATGTTTCATGCATGTCATTAATTAAAAACTTTAAGCCCCTATGTGGATAATTACGTGGCGTAACACTCTCGAGGATATTTGTTGTGGAGGCATAAAAAAATAATTTGCATTCATCTTGTTACTTTATAATTTTCTGCATGCATACAAAATATGAAAATTCAAAAAAATATTAGCTCGCTTAATTCCTGTTGAAACTTAACCTTTAATCTTTAATCTATAGCTATTAAGAAGCTCTAGACAATTAAAGCTTGAAATATCCAACTACTAATGCTTAACGAATTCCATGAGTTTTGTTGTCTATTTGAGTTTCATAGGATTTACAGGAATTGTGAGACAAGACAAAAAGGGAGGCGTTCGGCCACTTGACAAAGCACTAATTCAACAGTCATCATCATCAATGCTCTATCATGAAAGGGGCGACATCACCTCCATCCGTCTACCTCATTTCAACACCGACACTACTTCAATCTAGCTTGGGAGAGCACCCATAGTTATCGAGATAAGTATTTCTTTACTATACTTTTATTTATTACTAGCTTATATTATTGCTTGCTTTAAAAAAGAAATAAAAAAAGATGCATAACGGATTAAATCAAATAAAATTTTGTCTTAGTTATATATATATATTAAGGTGTGGTTAATAAATTTAGAGTTAGAATAAATTTGCTTTGGAAATGATGAATAGTTGCTCTGCTCTAATTCCTTTTAAGTACCTTGATTTTAAATTAAAATTCCTTTGATGTTTTGGATACACTTGTTTTGATCTAAGACATGCTCTAAACCTAAACTTATGGGTAGCATATACTTGATCTAAGTCTAAGTAATTGGGGAATATGATATGAGAAAGTCTGAGCTGTTGTTTATCTTGTCCTTAGTGAAACAATAATTCTGGAGATTTATCTTTTGAAAATTTAAAATCTTACATGATGAGCTCTTGTTTGGCAAAGTGTTAAATTCCTACCAAAGCCATATATCTAATATTTAGATTAGGAAAACATCTAGTTACATACGCTGCTTGCTTTTGAGTTGAGTAGATCATGCTTTTGCGATACCTGTGAGAGTTCAGTCATGAAAAATCAAGATTTATCCACACACCATCCACATATATTCATATGCATTGTTCCTACAAAGTGGGAATAGATGCAACATCATTCTTTTCCATCTAGATCCACTTGTAATTGTTTTATTCCTACACTGGGAAGAAACAACCCAAATAAACTATAGGAAGCCCCTAAATATTTACTCCAAATATTCTTGTTGTTATCTCTCAAAAGTTTATCGTAAGAAAGAGATTTGGGTTGCTACTTAAAAAATTAGAAAAGAGAGTAAAAAAAAAAAGGACAAGTGTCCGCTATTAAAACAATGGGTACTTAGATGCCCGCCTCTCTGATTAAAAAAAAGAAAAGAAAAAGAAAGTGTGAAGCCCAAGTTCTCTCAAAATTTTAAAGTTTCGAGAGAGAGAGATATCTATTCTTTGAAGGAGTAAAAGTAGATTTAGTTTTAGCCACTATATATACACCTATATATCCACCATATTCCGTACACATGCATTTCTTGTTTTAATTGGCTAAACTCTCTATGGATCCATTGTTTGATTTACAATATACTTATTGCAAGTATGCTATATTTTTAAGAGTGCCACTCCTATGAGCTCCATATAAGTCTTATTTAGAGAGTGAGTGAGTAAAAGAGAGATAGAGGAAAGGTTTAATATATTCGGCCTTAATCCAATACTACATATTTAAGACGAAGGCATAACACTATAACTGCCTTAGTGAGGATCCATAAATACCACATATTGAGAGATTGAGAGTGCCAAACAATAAAAAGCTCTAAGTTTTATTTGAAAACTTATAAAAACTCCAGAATATTGGTTGATCGAAGACTTGAGACAGAGTGCTTGACTTGATTGTTCTGTCTTTCAATTACTCAAGACCCAAGTGAAAGTTAAAAAGCCCCATGGTTAAAGGTAATATGGGTGAGTTTGAAGTTAGAATGATTGTTATTTAATCCAGAGTAGAGCTTTTGTTTAAAAGCAAGTGTACTTTTTAAGAATGAAAGCATTGTAGCAACTCCTGATCCAAGTTTATTATTAATAAATAGTTTTGCTAAGGGACTAGAAAAAGGTAGGCTTGGGGGAGCTTGTTGATGGTGGACAACGTCAACATTTTATAGTTAAATAAACATATAAAAGGATGATATCACTAGAGTATAGGGTTTGATTCTAACGGATTCCATGAGTTTTCGTGCTCTCACTTGTTTTGCAGGTTAGATAATTTTTCATAGATTAGAGTGCACCATTGCGTAGAGCTTGTCGAGATGATCGAAACAAACATATCATTTGCCACATTTGGAGTCAAGAATCAAAAGATATGAATCACGACGATTAGTATAAATTAGAAGAATCTAGAAGACACCAGAAGAAGGCATGCACAAGGTGGGGCCCACCTAGAATAGACCTACGGCGCCCACCCCAATCTAGAGGCGCCATGTGTCCAGCTTCTGGAGTATTCTTCTAACCGACCTTGAGATTCAATTTAAGCCGTCCAATGAAGTCGGTTTGATTCAAGGGCCACGATTCATCCCACCGGCCTATATAAGCAAGGGCAGACCACCCCCTAGAAACCCTAATTCATTAGTTCTAATTCATTGTCTCTTGATCTATTGATCATAGAGGTGTCCCAATGTGAGGACAACCTCTCTACAATGTAATTAGATTTATACATCTTCAATGTAGTAGATTAGATCTAGTTGAGAGTTAGGGAGAGCGGAGCTGCACTCCGGTTTTGGAGAAGTCTTCAGAGTTTGGTATGTCTTTGTACCTTTACTTTATAAGATATATGCTTTGATATATTTATTTTCTCTATTTACTTTTACTCTTTTCATATATGTATGATTAGTATAGTTGTTATGCCATTGCATGGGATCTTTGATCGTATTGAGTGCCCTAGTTATTCTATAGGTAGCTAGAGTAGTAATCGATAGTATAGGCATGGTGTCTAGACTATAGGTTACCTAAGGTTGCGCTCAACCCTCCGGTTAGTTGTGGAAGCCCCAGGGGTGACAGCTCTGTCAGGCCTTTGTAATCCACCACGTTAGGGTTGATGTTCGTAGAGCTTTAGGCAGCCTTCCCCCAACTACCCCTTCCCAGTCTTTCTCGAGAGTTAGAAAGGTACTGTTGCTCCAAAGTGCTTTTGTGTGATTGCTATATCTATCCATGCTTTAGTTATTATAGAACCAAAGTAATAGTGAAGTATATAGGAACCTTGATCTCTCCCATTGTCCTCTCAGTTAGCTAAACTACTCATTTATCTTAGAACTCTTTTAGATATGTTATTATACATAGATTTCTTTTATGCATTATTATTCATAGTATATTATTTATCCCCTCACTTTAGTCTAGTTGGTTTGCTAAGTTAGTAGATATATGATTTTGAGTTGTTAGATTCTTTAACCAAAGCTTCCCTGTGGATACGATACTCTAGAATACTCCTAGGTAAAAGCTACCATGGTGTTCTGTGCGCTTGCAGAATCTTTAATATTCTTTTAGCACTTAACAAATACCAATAAGAACCTACCGGATGCACTCCTCCGAGCGTCCGGTGCATGGATGTCGTCCACGCGTCCCTGCCTTCAAACTCCAGCCGTTCAGTTTCATCGGCTACTTCACTACGCGTGTGAGTTAAAGTCACATCGGACGCACTGGTGCCTGCACCGGACGCGTTAGATGCTCCAACGGTTACATCGCCGCGCAACTCTTCGCCACACCGGACGCACCGCAGTGCCCTCGTCACTGTGTCCGTTGCGGTTCTAGTAAGCTCCAGAGATGATTTTTCTTCACCGGACGCGTCAGGTAGAGGTCCAACGGAAGCACCCCTGCTTCCGGTGCTGCCAGCACCTCGCTATCTCGCCAACCAGCTATTTCTGGTGACGTCGACACTCGCACCGGACGCGCCCAATGCATGCGTCCGGTGCAACTGCCCGCTACACCTGACTCACCTGGTTGCATTGGATGCACCAGACTATGTGTCCGGTGCAGCGTCCGGTGCACTACCAGGGCCTCTTCTTTCTCCATTTCTCATCACCTTTGCAAATGTGCTAACACCACCAAGTGTGCATCTCTATGTGCTTGTGTGTTAGCATTTTGACAATCATTTTCAAAGGATTTTCTCTTGCACTCACCACGCCACTCAATCCTAACATATCGCAAAGTTAGATCGCTCAAGTGGAACTAGATGACCGATATGCAAACAAGTTTGCCCCTCTTGATAGTACGGCCATCTATCCTAAACCCGATCATAAACTTCTCTACACACCTATGACCGGCGAAATGAAATGCCCTAGGTTATACCTTTGCCTTGCGTATTTCCATTCAACTCCATCTCCTCCAAGTGTCGATGCAACACATGCAACAACACGATCAAGAATGATATGATCTATTTCATAGCATCACATGACCCTATTGGTACATCGATCTTGACCTCACTTGCTCTTCACCATTTCATTGGTCCATCAGCGCCAAGTATTGCCCAAGCTTCACCGCCTCGCGATCCATCACTTCAAAGCCTTGACTTGACCTTCACATTTGCAACCAGTCCATCAAGCCAAGACTCATCTTGATCTTCTCCACCTTGGTCACATGACTCCATGTCATGTCTCATATGCAATAAGCTCCTTCATTGTATTATCACCTGTGAACTAATCTCCTATGTATTGTCTTAATCACACATATTAGTTCACCTAATGTTGTCACTCAATTACCAAAACCAACAAGGACCTTTCAATCTCCCCCTTTTTGGTAATTGATGGCAACACAACAAAGATATGGAAATTAAGCTTTAATTCCATGCTAGCACTTCGTAGGTGTATAAATTGCTAACTTGATTTGGATTCTATGCTACTTATCCAACATTTAGGCTCAATGTTAGGATTTGGATAAGTACCATACAATCCGACTTGGTAGTGATAACTCCCCCTACATGTGTGCTCAAAAGGTTTGGTTTCAAGCTTGCACACATGCATAAATATGGAAATTTTGGGAGGGTTAGCACTACTAAGTGATGCTAAGATATATAGGATAAACCTTTGAAGTGTGATAATTGGAGTTGCATATTTAAAGTTCATCCTTAGCATCATCAATGTAACTAGACATACATCAAAAACTCAAGATACCACATGAGATCAACATTATAAGCATGATGGCTCTTGATCCACGTAAAAAATTTATATCTAGCTACAATCTATGCATGCTAGTTATCATATCATCAATCAAGTTCTATAACTAGCATACATCACACAAGCATTGCATATTGAATTTAAAAGCTTATGCAAATGCAAGCAAGCACATGAATATGCACTTATCAAATGCAATCAATCAAGTTCATGAGCTTGCTCCCCCTACTTGTGTGCTTCTCTTTGTCTAAGAATTTTGATCCCTCTCTTTTCTTCAATGTTTCTCCCTCTTGATCTATGTCCATACTTGCACTCTCTCATCCCCCTTTGTCATCATATATCCAAAGGTAATTTCATATCTTTGTCCAATTTCTCTCCCCCTTTGTTATCAATAACCATAAAAGGTATGTTGCCCGATACCACATGTAGGTCACTTGTAGGATCCTTGACCTTGATACCTTTTAGTGGGGCTCCTCCTCCTATGTCAAAGCATTTGTCATACCATTTGATTCACTTAAAGTTGAGGATCACTTGTGGAACCACCATTTTGATGTACTAGATACCACTTGAATGAATCTTGGATACCATGTGAATAAATGATACCACGTGTAGAGGAAGTGATATACTAGCCATATCTTGATACTTGCAATTTGGATGCCACTTATTGAATTTGTCAATTATAACCAATTCTTGAACTAGATTGTTTCCATGAGCTTCTTTCTTGTTGACTTGAACTAATATGATTTGCCCAAGCTTTCAAGTCCTATTTGATCCAATGACAAGCTTCTTCACTCCTCATGAAGTATAAGGGTTATCTTGCCAATGTTGTACTTGTCACTTGATAGCAATCCAAACTAGATCAAGTACTTGGGTTTACTAGCTCATGAACACATCATATACATACCACTAGATCATATAATCATTCAAGCAATAGTGGTAGAAATGAATCTAAAACTTTTCATTTATCATGCATGATTCTAATAAGCATGTACTATATGCACTAACCGCATACTAATAAGGGATGAAATGATCATGCACATTACAATGATACCTTTGCTATCACGGAGTAGAGGATAGTCATTTGATTCCAATTTAGCTCCGCAATAGCAATGTGAAAGTCCAATTAAATAGCTTGGTGAAGACCAATATATGCCAATTTGAATTCCATGCTTCACCCATATGAATTGAAAACTACTTAAGATCAAGTGCACTATTTCATTGTGGTTGACTTGCTTCAACATTTTCCCTTTTTCTTGCATGAGAGAATACCACTTGGATTAGCAAGAATATCTCTCTATTTAGGTATTGCTTGCTTTCTTGATTAACCCTTTTGATTTCTTTCACTAAGCATCTTGAATATCCCTAGATCATCACTTCCATGTTGGTCTTCCAAGTACCCTACTTGTCAATCCCACTCATGGGCGGCTCGCCCCTCTCTAGGGAGAAGTGACCTCTCCAAGAACCATTCTTGACACTCACTTGAATTGACATTGGTTGATTGATCCAAGTAATGGACTTAACATGATGAGTAACCTTGATTCTTCTTTAAGTCCTTTTCTTTTTCCAAAAAGATTTTCAGTAATCACTAGAACTTGAACTCCATCATCATCTTGAGCATGGTCTTGATCTTCAACTTTTGTACCAAATGTGTGCCAAATACACTCCACAATCCAATGGTCTTGTACTCATTGCTTGTCATGCTTCTAGCTCATCTCAAAACCAAACTTAGGTGCCCCAAACACTTATAAACATGATTTCAACTTGAGGACCTTTCAACCAAAGTGACTCTAAATCAATCCAATAATTGTCACCTTCATGGCAGATTTTGTACTCTTCAAAGAATAATTCATATCTCCCAATGTACAGATCCAATTGCCAAGAAATTTGGTGGAGATGTGCAACACTAAGTCTTCTAGCAGCTAGAAAAATTTGAGCTTTATTGGATTTCTAGATTGCTACCAGATTTCACATCTTCCCACATTGCTACATGCTGAAAACTGCTGCACTATAGTTGACAAGTTCCACTCCATAACCGAAGTATCCCTTATCCAATCATTATGAAATTTTTACAGCAACTTATACCATAAGTATAGAGCATGCATAAAAAATTTCAAGCCAATCCAATAAGATTTGATCACTCAAACTCAGACTTGATCTCTGCTTGCTCAAATTTGCAATAAATGACAGATTTGACTATTTGAGCTATGCTTCAACAATTATGAATCAAACTTGATATCAACATGTTTGAATACTTTCACAAGACATATATCCATCCAATCCATTTACTGAAAGTCATCTCATGATCATATCCATTCAAACTAACTCAAATTTGGCTATTAAGCATTTTATCCATTCAAACATCTCATAGCAAGCAACATATGCATATATATCCAATTCAATCATCTCATATGTGCCCAAATAAATGTGATCAACTAGGAATATACCTTTGTAGCTCATGATCATCCAATAGCAAGCTTTCAACTCAAATATTTGCAATCCTTCAAATATATCAATATATCACCATAACTTGAATATGCCACTTGTATATTATAGCACATTTGGACTTCACTTGTCATGACTTGGCATTGGGATATAATGGAACTAAGCTTCATTATTTGACTCAATAAAATGATGAACAATATGAAATCAATTGAACCAAGCCTCCAATGCCAATGGTACCTACACACATTCATCCACTCTTTGATGATACCCAAACTAATTTGGGTCCTCTCAAGTTAGGTGCAACATACTTAGGCATAGCCTTAGTATAAATAGTGAGATGTTTTGTAATAGCAACCAATGAGGTACCATTACCATCCTTTCTAAGCATATTATGGTTATCAATTGAAATAGGCTTAGAAGTGTTACCCAGGGGACATGAATAAGCCAAGTGTTCCCTTTCCCGGCATGAGTAGCATCTTTTCTTTAGTTGAGCCTTTTCTTTCTTGCTCATGTGATGCTCCTCATTGCCTTGCTTCTCCTTGTTTGCTTGAGTTCTTCTCAAGCTTGTTTGGATAACCCAAAGCTAGGTGGCCTAATGTATCACAACTATGGTACTTGATGTGAGCATGCACATTCTTCTCTTGAAGCTTGCTCATCATCTTGGCATCTTGGATAGGAGTTGGGTGCCTAGCTCTTGCCTTGCCACCCTTTCTTGTTTTCTTCTTCTTCTTCTTCATCAAGTCACCAACATCTTCATGATTAATCTTGACTTGATCTTGGGGCTTCTTTTCTTGCTCAACTTGTGGCTTTGGTTGAGGCTCTTCTTATTGCTTCACCAATTGCTTCGTTGGGCACATTGAGGTGAGATGACCACAAGTGCGGCACTTGAAGCACTTGACATGCTTTAGCCTCTCTTCTTCCTTCATCTTCTTGAGATTCTCACCATTTGGGCAAGTGTAGTGAAGATGCCCCACTTCATGGCATTGATAGCACATGGTATGGGATAGCTTCCATTGTTGAAGCCTTTCCATCTTCTTTTCTTCTTTTCTTTTGCTTTTTCTTTCACCCTTTGTCATCCTCCTCTCGAAGCCAAGGCCATGTTTGTCACCATAGTATCTTTGAGTCTTCAATATGTGCTCAAACGTGACTTTTGAGTTGTAGCACCTCTCTAACTTGGCAAGCAAATTCTTCACTTCTCTTTTGAGCTTCTTGTCCTCCTTCAAAATGTTAGTTTCACAAGACATAGGAGAAGAACAAGCATCTAAAGATGAAGAACATGGCATATCCAATAAATCATCACAAGAGGTGGATACATGCTTCTTGCCTACATCACAAGGGTCAGCAACATTATGTGATTGAAAATTTGACCCATGCGATGAGCTGTCATACCCATTTTTGCAAAGCAAATACAGGTACTCATATATGTGTGCCCAGGATGTCAAACACACATATAATCTCAAATTGAAAGAATATCAAAGTAAAGTATATTATTACATCGCATAAAACATTACAAAGTTACCACAATATCTTTGCTGAAAAGCAACACATAACATAAATGATATACACCAACTGCCACAGGGACTTCCAACTGGTGGACCTCAACTAGGAGTTCAGAACATCTTCAGGAAAACTCACCAAATCCGATATCTGTTACCCATCCGGGATTTTCATTGAATATAAACAAGTGTCAGTGCACCATGCTTAGCAAGTATAACAAAGGGTTCCATGAAGGCTCAAAAGGCTTGACACTATTTTAACTGTGGTTAGCAATTTTAGTAGATCAAGTTTTACCATTAAGTTATTTTAGATGATGCTTAAGCTCCAATTCCCACAATATTAAAGTTAATGGCATAAATACGATAATGAATAAACTTGAGCAACAAACAACATAAAATAACAATAAGAACAAAATACTCCATCAGTTTTCCAAGCCACTCGTGACCATGAGCACGGCTGATATATCAGTTTTACACTCTGCAGAGGTTGTACACTTTCACTATGAGCCGTGAATTGCCCTATCGCCCGAGGTAGCGAGCCTCTTAACCCCCTTCCAAGGAAGGTCGGCAGGGTTCACTATGAAGTCTGTCAAAGGTTCGTCTAACCAGTTAGGGCCGCTAGGTTACAAAGGCACTCTGTGGGATCAACCAAGACCAGGGTTCCCACAACCCACCCTTCCCCATTTGTGCCACAAGGGTAACCGCTACCAAGCTAGAAAAGGTCCTCATACTGAACTAAAACCAGAGCCATGTGGCCCTCACAGCTGTACTGTCAGTCCCGAATTTTGCTAACGGATAAGTCTTTAGTGATTCCATATTGCTAAAAGAACATTTTTAAACATCATTGCATATATGCCATTAGTCAAGTATTAGTTAGTTGAGCATGAGCAGCAACATCTATCCAAAATGCATCCCAAACCATAGGTAACAAGGGTATATGGTACAAGAGTAATCTAGGTAAAGTCCTTAGTGGTTACTCAAATTGGACACATGCAATAATGATAAAATGATAATATGTTCATAGGTTCAAGGGGCCTTTATTACACTTGCCTTCCTCAAAAGCTCCTTCTTGGCACTGAACAGCAACCGATCCTCTGCAACACGAACCGATCACCTTCTAAACGTATGCCACATCATCAATCAAGCATCCAAACCCATTCATCGCATGCAAACAAAAGTATTTCTATTAGAACAGTACACCAAATAGTATAAACAGAAGCTGAAAAGTTTATAAAACTATTCTACGTACTTCTACGAACACGTGAGCGCAAAAGATCACTCAAATCGGATTTAAACGTGAAAGTTATGCATAAAACAAGTTCAATCGCATTTCTGTAAATAAAACATGATTAAATTCGAATTTTATTGATTAAAAACTAAATCGTGACGCTGGTTTGGACGTGGCGCACAAATCTATAAAAGTGGAAGGGCTAACCAGTAAGAAAACATGACCTTAAATAAAATACTTTGAACTGAAAAATAAAACATATGTAAAAAGTCTATGGAAGTATGATCACCATATGAATGATCACCACTCCCAAACCATCACATGCTAGTATAGAAAAAGGAAGCATGAATTGATAACAAGATTCATCCAAAGGAGGTGAAGACTTTCAAAGGTGAACAAGATTTTTTATTATTTTTTTTTTTTGCAAGGTAATGGAAAGAGATGTGAGTGAAAGACTCACATTACCTTGTTTTGGTCCTCCCCAAACTAGCTCAAAGCCCATCGGATCGGGGTTGTGTCCCCCATGCTTTTGGCTTTTTGCTGCATGGTTAGTGTATGGAAGATTCACGAGTGGACTTACCATCCTCCGTGATTACCAAAATTCAAAGCATATGCAGGAGGGAGCAAAAGAGCAAGCTTGGTTTTCAAGAATTTTTTTAGTTAAAGTTTTTATTATTATTATTTTTATTATTATTATTATTATAACCAAGGGAGGACATATAAACTTCACCAAACTTTTCAAACTCAAGCAAGGCTAAGATAAGAATGCAGTGCAGGTCTAGCCTTGTCTTATCTCCATCATGAAATAACTCAAATGTTTATGACGTCAACTGGGTTCATTAATCAAATTTCAACACCCTGTCAAAATTTGATTAATGAAGGCCATTTTAACCCAAGCACCATGCTTGATTTAAAGACCTATGGATGTCCCACATGTGCCCATGTAAACACATCCAAACCCAAACTTTATTTCATAAACAAAGAAACATGATTTTTTTATATGGAGATAAGTATGAGTAAAAAGAATTGGTGAATTATTACCTTTGCATACCTGAGTGTGTGTGTACCAACCGTACATGAAGGCAAGAACGTTGAAGCTTATATGGTGGTAGCTTGATGACCCATCTTAGGCGGCCCACAAGGCTTAGGTGATACACACATGTAGTGTATATGGACCTTGGGCCTTAGTGGTAACAAAGGTGTAAAGGAGGATGTTCCTCCTTTCCTTTCCTTTTCTTTTTATCAGTATTTTTATTGGACCTTTGTGTACCTAAGTGTACTTGACCGATAACTTGAGGATAGAGTTCAGAATTGCTACATCGGTGGCATGATGATCTTGGTTTGGTTATGACTTCCTTAGGCCGGAGCAGAGGGAGGCATACCAAACTCACTCAGGTAAGCATCAAGGCTAAGGCGCACACAAAGAACGTGCACGATCCATAGGCCTTGGTGCTTGCGACAAAGGCCTTAGGAGAGGAAGATCCCTTCTTGCTTACATGGAAGCAATTTGGGTGGAGTCAGGTGCCTTCATTGTTTATTTTTGACCATATAGGGCCAACCTACTCCCTCTCTTTTTTTTTTTCTTTTTTTCAACAACCATTTTCTATTTATTATTTTTTTTCTCTCATCATTTTTTTTTCTTTTTTTCAATTCTTTTTTCTCTCTCTCTTTTTTTATAGCAAGGCGAGGCTAATCTCTTATTCATCTCTTTTTTTTTTTTTTTTTTTTTTCACTTCTCTTTTTATGATCCCCTTGTACGTGGAACTTGATATTATTATTGTCTTCCCTCTCACACTTGGACTTTCGTGAAAAAGTCGAGTGTGCAAGGTCGTGGTCTCCTTTTGAGTGCGTTCCTCCGCCCAAGAGCATCAAAGTTTTCTTGTTGATGTAGCCCCCATTTTTCGAGCGTTGCATGCCCCTTTGTTCTTCTTAGTCTCCACCTGAAATGGTTAGCGACAAGAATACCCGAAGGTGCATACTAACTTGATAACATGTCCTTGCTTTTTATTTATAAGATTTTTTTATTATTTATAAAAGATTTTTTAGATAAACCATTTACGAACAAGGGTCACTACACATGCATATTATCATGATAAACATGTTCTAATAGATTCCTTAGAAAAAACTAATGCCTTCCCTAGCAACGGCGCCAGAAATGCTTGTTGACATTTCTTAGCGCAATCACTAGAAACAAGTTTAGAACCCATCTCTAATAACGGTGCGGGAAATGTGCCGTTGACATTCCTAAGTGAAACCACCATGTCGGTGATCACACTAGGAACATCAACGGTGATAGACCTTGCCAAAATAGATATTCGATGCGCAAGCGCACGGATCTATCATTGTAGCATTTCACCGGAGATATTCAGTGGTATCGTTATTTATATTTTCCCAAAGGAAGGCATGGTGGAAAAGGATCTAAGAGAGACATGAACAAGATAACATGACTGTGTAATGGACCAATGCTTATAACAGGGATATAAGGGAACAGTAAGAGGATAACTTGACACACTCACTCAAGCCAAACTCAAGGATAAAGATAAATAAGGAATAAAGAAAGTCCTAAGTGGAGCATACAAATTCTAGTCATGGCTGTGCATAGAACCAGTTGATAGTCATGCAACACTCATGAGTAGGAGGTCAGAGCTGAGAGTGAGATGGACAGGGAGACCTTCCCGGTGCATACCGCCCAATGGAAAGGCACTTTAGACTCCTACACAACATACGAACGGGGGAGGATTACAAAGGACGGACAGGGCTGTCACAACCCTGCCGCCTACCCCCACGACCGGGGCATGCCGTCATATTCGAAGGATACTTGGCATCCGGACACCACGTCCGCATACTAGGGCACTACTCATGTCCCCCATGGGCCCCACCCTACGGATGGACGGCGTAGGACACGAGCAAACCCGAAGGAACAACGAACCGTCATCTTAGCACAATCCTGGCACTACTCAATTATATTGCATGAATGGTTTAAGCATAAAGTTCTATGACGATATCATAACATGGAAACTATAGACTAGTTCATATGTTATGATCATGTCAAGAGAACAACATGTTAGATCATAAGATAAATCATGAATCATAGAAATAACATGAAGACTCTAATTCTAATGCACAACCAAGATAAGATAAGAGCAAGGCTTTGGAAGAATACCATAGATAGATTTATTCCAGGAGTCCATCTTCCAAGGAGCCAAGCCCTCCTTGGTGGCTTTGCCTAGCTCCACATCCTAATCTACTAGGAGAAGGAAGAAGTAGAGTAGAGAGGGAGAGAATGGCTCTCTTGTGAGGTGTGTGTTGAGAGGGGGAGAGGAGAGGCCTATTTATACAAGGTGGAGAGGGGGCAAAGTGCTAATTCTCCCCCAAACCGACCATCCTCGGGCATCTAGGTACACTGAACCGGCCGATCCACCCCTGCACCGCCCTCCTGATGGTTTAATGCACCGCCTCGCCAAACCTGGGCCTGAACCGCCTCGGGATGGGTGCGGCCGCACACCCCTTCGGGCCCGGCTTGGCTTGGCCCGAGCTTTGGCAGGCCGTCATCATTTGCTTTGAAAAGTTGTAGGGTGGTGTTGATTCGGCCCAGTTCTATCGTTTTGGTCCATTTCTCCCTTGGGCTTGATGTTCTTCAAGAATGCGCTTTCCAAGGAGGCGCCTTTTGGTACATTTTCCACTTGGTTTTTATATAAATCCTGCAAAACATTATTTCTGCACTACAAGTGGAATTATGTCAATAATAAATGTATATTTGTGTAGTAAGGTATAGTTTCAACCCCTTATTGGTAGAATGTTGACGTTAAAAATACGTCGTTAGTGACCGAATCAACACATACATACTTTACTTTCTTTTCTCCTCCTAGGAAATGAACTATCTGTGGTTTTCTTGTTGGAACTTTTATGATTTTCTGATCTGCTACATACTCAGAAGATATGAATGAATGAGAAGCACTAGGATCAAACAAAACCATAGCATTTGATGAGCTCACAGGAATCAAACCTTGCACCACATTCTTAGCTCCATGAATAGTAAGTAAATCCACGTGGTTCAAACTTCCTTGTACATAGTTTTGTTTCACTTCACTTACTTGGGCCTGTTTCTTACGGGACTTCTGCTTACGCTTTCTTTTCCGCTATTGTTGATTCTAACTTGGATCACTCTCAGTAACTTGCTCAGGTCCTTCCTCTTCGTGGTGCCCAATCTCATCGTCTTGATAACATTCTTTATTATCAAAGATATTAGATTCCATCATGGTGATAGAAGATGACACAAAGGGCTCTTGAGAACTAAAATGATGCTCTATATCATTGGATTGTTGATATAGATCCTGGTCGGTACCCTCAAGTAGATCCATATTATGTGACTGGTATTCTGGTTGAGAAGGATAACTGTGATAAACACTGCTACTTGGAGGTTGGTGTTCCATATTTCTTATCTTCCCTTCCATCTCTCGATGCTTGTTCTCAACTACAATGGCCTTGTCCACTAATGTTTGGAAATTAGCATACTCAACAGACATCAACTGTAGTTGTAATTCATCATTCAATCCTTTCAAAAAGTGTCTCTGTTTCTTAGTATCACTATCAACCTCTCGTGGAGCATACCGTGACAACTGAGTAAATTGATCACGATACTTGCAAACTGTCATTGAACCTTGCTTTAAGTTGAGGAACTCTTTGTGCTTTAGTTCTATCAAACCAGCAGGGATGTGATAAGATCTGAAATTCTCTTTGAATTCTTGCCAGGTAATCCGTCCTGCATCATCGGAACGTCCATACTGAAATGAATCCCACCAGTTCTGAGCTGCACCGAGAAGTTGTCCAGAAGCATAGAGCACTTTCAGATGGTCATCACACTGAGCTAAGTCTAAATGACGCTCCACAGATCTAAGCCAATCATCAGCTTCCAAAGGGTCAACTGCATCAGAGAAAGTTGGTGGGTGTCCTTTCATAAACTCACGACGCTTGTCAATAATTGGTACTTGTTGTTGGTTGCTCATCACATGCTGAACAAGAGTCTGTAATAGTTGAGTTTGTGTCGTCAAAACTTGATCTATCATCAAAGGATTTGATGATGAAGGATTATAATTTGAAGCATTCCCTTGATCACCGCGTGACGCATTCTTCCTGGTAGTAACCATCTGTGTCCAACATATATGCATCAGGACTTGTCCATTCACAGCTTTCATAATATTAACTTCAAGAGATGACAATCATATGTAGCAAGAGAGACCACAAAGAACACATCCAAGGAGATAAGCACACATCCAACTGAGGCTCTATATTATAAGAATCTTCATCTTAAAATAATTCCACTTGGCTACCCCCCTTAAGACAAGAGCTACGGGAATAGCAAAGGTCAGCTTGCATTATCTAATCCAAATTGGTTAAGGGACTATCATAAAGAACCCTTATATTCCACAAGACCCATATTACCAAAGTGTGTCAGATATCAAGTAATGACATCATGATCCAAGTTGTTGTTACATGACCAAAAGAAAAGATTATATATATAGCATAAGAGAATGGATAAAATCTGAACTTTTCTGTCGATTTGGACAAACAGCAGTGCAGAAGAATGGCTATAACTTCCTCTCTGTTATTCGGATGAACGCAAACTTTACCTTTCTCGAAAGCTTATAAAATTCCCTACAACTCTTATTCAATACACAAACTCAGATTCTGACGTTTACCCTGGCAAAAACAGACCCTAAACCGAACTGTTCCAGATTCCTGACAGCACAGTAACACTGGATTGCAACAGTGATATCTCACAAACCATAACTGGTATTAAGGTGATACAAGATCCAAAAGAAGGGTAATGAAGTCTAGTTTCTCTCATAAAAATTTCATGACATTTGGATGAACAGGTTGTGAGATATATGATAAAGAGTACATGCTTCTCCAGAAAACAGAACAGCAGAGACATGATAAAGCAAACCCCAAATATAAAAACATCATATGAAACTTAAACTTAATATTAACTAGATGATTGCGGACAAGACCACAACCATCAGAAATCAAGCAAAGACCCAAATCATTCACTTAGCATTATTACAAACATCACAATCACTTAGTAACAATTGTTCAAACATCAACTTAAAACAAAACACACTCTCGCAAAGACTATGCGTGTTTATTCTTTTGGGGTAGGATCTCCTAAGGGTCGACGCTGGTGCTGGTGTTGGGGTCTCCAAGGCCACCTCTGGTCCTCGATGGTGATGAAGCAAAAGGAGGATACACTGGAGCAGGGCCACCAAGTTGACTCTTCAACTTTGCATTCTCCACCGCAAGCTTCAAGTAGGCTCTTCCCATGGCGTTCAACTCATCCAAGGTCTGATCCAAACCTGTGTTCAGCTTTGCCAAGTGGTCCAAAGTAGGGCGGAATCTAAAGTTTGGCTCCCCCATTGGAGTAGCAACATGTCAAGTGGATTGACCGCTTCGTCGGCGAGGAATATAGCGATCTTCCTCCCAATTAATGTCATCAAAATGGCGGTTGCCGTTCACAAGCAAAGCTTGCCTAGCAGCATCCTGAATTGCCGCTGCCTTGGTCGTCCTCAAAGAGATAGCACGATGAATGTCGCGCACCTGGCTTCCTTCTTGGATGTACACCAATGTCTCATTGAAGCCCATATAGTCAGGATGGCTCCATTGATCCGTCTTGTACTGGATCACACAATTGGGATGATAGCGTTGAGCAAGTGAAAGCAACTTGGGATGGTAGTAGTCATCACCTTCTGGGTCAAGATAGTACTCCACTTTCCGTCCCCCATCCAGAAGATGACCATAGATCTCGTCATCACCATCTCCATCGCCTCCATCACTTCCATCGCCATCACTATCACCACCTCCATCGCCACCTTCACCATTGTCTTCATCATCACCATCATCTCCATTGTTGGAGTCATCATCATTGTCATCGTCAGAGTTGTCAGAACCATCTCCGTCATCAGGATCACCTGCTGCCTCCTGATCCTCTTGTGGTGCATCATCCTTCTCCATGGGTTCCTCTTTGGGCTCTATCTCTTCATGTTCTTCCTCTTCCTCGACAAGGATCCTCCTCCATAGGCTCCTCGTCAAGGTCATCCGCTAGAGGCTTGGCGCCTCCATAGGCTGCACCTCCTGAGGTTCCTCCTCAACCTCATTCCTCAAAGCCTCAACCAAGTGTGGTGGTACACGTCTGCCGAAGGTGAACCTTGTCCTCCACTGAGTCACCAGGATGGTACACTTGCGAGCAGTCTGCTTGGTACGCACCATCTACAAGAATGAAAGAGTTGAGTATGAGAATAAGATAATTTTATAACAGATAATAGACAGAATATAAGCAACAAATTTTATAGCAAATTAAATGTAACAAAATAAAGCTGATGAGATCCTAAAAACGTCCATTTCTATCTAGGTTGATCGTCCTACAGTCAGATAAAGCTTTGATACCAATTTGTCATACCCATTTTTGCAAAGCAAATACAGGTACTCATATATGTGTGCCCCGGATGTCAAACACATATATAATCTCAAATTGAAAGAATATCAAAGTAAAGTATATTATTACATCGCATAAAACATTACAAAGTTACCACAATATCTATGCTGAAAAGCAACATATAACATAAACGATATACGCCAACTGCCACAGGGACTTCCAACTGGTGGACATCAACTAGGAGTTCAGAACATCTTCAGGAAAAACTCACCAAATCCGATATCTGTTACCCATCCGGGATTTTCATTGAATATAAACAAGTGTAAGCGCACCATGCTTAGCAAGCATAACAAAGGGTTCCATGAAGGCTCAAAAGGCTTGACCTTTGTTTTAAAGCGTGGTTAGCAATTTTAGTAGATCAAGTTTTACCATTAAGTTATTTTAGATGATGCTTAAGCTCCAATTCCCACAATATTAAAGTTAATGGCATAAATACGATAATGAATAAATTTGAGCAATAAACAACATAAAATAACAATAAGAACAAAATACTCCATCAGTTTTCCAAGCCACTCATGACCGTGAGCACGGCTGATATATCAGTTTTACACTCTGCAGAGGTTGTACACTTTCACTATGGGCCGTGAATTGCCCTATCGCCCGAGGTAGCGAGCCTCTTAACCCCCTTCCAAGGAAGGTCGGCAGGGTTCACTATGAAGTCTTTCAAAGGTTTGTCTAACCAGTTAGGGCCACTAGGTTACAAAGTCACTCTGTGGGATCAACCAAGACCAGGGTTCCCACAGCCCACCCTTCCCCATTTGCGCCATAAGGGTAACCGCTACAAAGCTAGAAAAGGTCCCATGAACTGGCCCGAGCCATGTGGCCCTCACGGCTGTAGTGTCGGTCCCGGATTTTGCTAACGGATAAGTCCTTAGTGATTCCATGTTGCTAAAAGCACATTTTTAAACATCATTGCATATATGCCATTAGTCAAATATTAGTTAGTTGAGCATGAGCAGCGGTATCTATCCAAAATGCATCCCAAACCATAGGTAACAAGGGTATATGGTACAAGAGTAATCTAGGTAAAGTCCTTAGTGGTTACTCAAATTGGACACATGCAACAATGATTAAATGATAATATGTTCATAGGTTCAAGGGGCCTTTATTACACTTGCCTTCCTCAAAAGCTCCTTCTTGGCACTGAACAGCAACCGATCCTCTACAACACGAACCGATCACCTTCTAAACGTATGCCACATCATCAATCAAGCATCCAAACCCATTCGTCACATGCAAACAAAAGTATTTCTATTAGAACAGTACATAAAAGAGCATAAACATCAGCTAAAAAGTTTATAAAACTATTCTACGCACTTCTACGAACACGTGAGTGCAAAGATCACTCAAATCGGATTTAAAACGTGAAAGTTATGCATAAAACAAGTTCAGTGGCATTTATGTAAATAAAACATGATTAAATTCGAATTTTATTGATTAAAAACTAAATCCTACGCTGGTTTGGACGTGGTGCACAAATCTATAAAAGTGGAAGGGCTAACCAGTAAGAAAACAGGACCTTAAATAAAATACTTTGAACTAAAAATAAAACATATGTAAAAAGTAAAAAATGGAAGGGCTAAAGCGCAAGTCAACGTAGGCGACGGCGTCACCGGCCCGACGCCCGGCGACATGTGGCGCACAGTGTTTGGCTTTCGGTCCACCACGCGGGCATGGGCGCTGAGGTGGCGCCATGGACCAAGTCCATGGCGCGGGGTGCACCGGTTATAACCCCAAAGGGGTATGTTCTAATCTTGGCCACAGATCAAGAGATGGACGGCTCAAACAAAAGGGACAAGTTCCCTCCGCCGGCGCACAGGAAGAAGACAGCAGCGCCGCCGTGGCCGACGGGGTGAGCTTGCCGGCGACCGCCAAAACGGCGAGTCCGGCCACCTCGACGCAAAACTGAAGCATGGTAACGAAGCGGGAGCCTACGCGAACACGACAGGGGCGGAAAAGATGGCGGGGAGCACACCGAGGCGGTGACCGGTGGCAACAGGCCGGAGCTCGCGAAAACTGCCAAAATGAAAGGGAAAAAGAAATTAAAAGGCAGGGTAGGGTTTCGGGCATCACCGCGAGTGTTCCAGAAGCCGCGGGACCGAGTGTTCCCAAGCGGGACCGGCGACGGCGGCGGCGGTCTAGGCAAGGAAAGGCCGCCGGTGAGCAAAGGATGGCAAAACAGTGATGGAAAAATGAAATTGAAAGGACATCCGGTACCACAGTCTCCTGTAGAAGCTCCTGGGAACGTCCTGCACGGCAACCGAGCACTGGAACGGGCGAATTTGGAGAGGGGCAGAGAGGGTGCTTGGAATGGCGGGTGAAAGGACAAGAATCGGGGGCTCGGTCGCGGACTTTATATGCGAACAGGAGCAGCGCAACCGGCGCGGAGCAATCACCCAATGCCAATGTGACTTAAAAGCTTCTCCATCATGGCCTCATCAAGATGGATTGAAACCGGCGAGTTGAAAACGATGATTATGGCAGGCTGCGGCAACTCCGACGCTGGGAAGATGAACAGTGGCGGCGCCGACAGGCGGGCCCCACTGCTCAGTGAGACAAGGAGGGAGGGGAGAGGAGCTGGCGTGCGGCTGCCAATTGGCCAGGCAGGCCGCGCCCTAGCAGGAGAGGAGAGGCGAGGTTGGGCCGCCAATGGCCCAAAACCGGTTGCAGCGTGGGGATGAGAAATAGAGAAGGCTGGGCTGCATGCGGTTATGGGCCAGAAAGGGAGGAAGGGATAGTTTTCAAATAAAAAGCCTTTTTCAAATTTTGAGTGGAAAACCTAGTTAAATTCAGAGGAGATTTGAATTTAACTCCACAAAATCTCAACCTACAAAAACAATAATTTCAGCATGAATGCAACATACATGTTTCTAAACCTTACATTTAATTTTAGTTTCACAAAAATTTATATTTTTCTTAGATTTGAATGCTCACAAAAATTCATAATAAATCAATTTTAAATATTTTCAAAAATTGCAAAATTTAAGGTGTTACATGAGCTCTCATTATTTTTATGTTTCTTCAAAAATACTTTAATGAGAGAAGAAAGCTTTTCTAAAGTTTCTTTATGAGATCCAAGTAATTGCTCATGATTCAATCTTAGCTTATCATGTGAACAAGTAGTAACATGAAGTAGATACTCTTGTTGTTCATATGATTTCTTTAGAAATGAGTTTTTTTCCAAATTCAAAGATTTAGCTCTCATATTTTCTAAAGACATGGTCATGCTAGCAAGTTTACTAACAAGCTCATCATATGAATCAACATGATCAATCACATTGCAACTTGATACCTTTGTGTCACCTTGTGACATGAAGCAATGTGGTGATGTAGTTGATGGGCTTGTAGTAGCATCATCAACCAAGCATGAACCATCATGATCATTGCCACCAAGTGTTCTTGGGGTAGCATCATCACTTGCATCACTTGAGGCATCATCATCAACCTTGTCAAATGAACTTGTGGTAGATCTTTCATCATCTTCACTTGACCATGAGGTGGAGCAATTTTCCACAATCACCAAATTGTGGTTATGCTCAACATCCTCATGAACCACCACCTTTGGCACCTCATCAAACTTGCCATCATCCCATGTGGAGGCATCATCGAAGGTTTTCTTGATGTATTCCCACAACACATGTGCGGATCCCTTGTGGTTCACCTTGTTAAAATCATCATAACTCAAAGCATCCATTAGATAACAATATGCATGTGCATCAAGTTCAAAAAGAAACTTTTGAGCTTTGGTTAGATTTTTATGATCCAAGGCATGGTTGAGACCACTTGTGACAACGCACCAAATTTTAGGTCCCATGGCATGAAAATGATCAAGCATATGGTGTTTCCACCGTGCAAAGTGTGTGCCTATAAAAAATATGTGTGTCACATCAACAAGCATCATCAAACCCACAAGTCGCCATCCTCTCGGGTCGGTTAAGACCACCAAATGAGAGACCTTGCTCCGATACCACTTGAAGGGTCGAGATGGCGGACTAGAGAGGGTGAATAGTCCTTTCTAAAACTAATCACATTGGCTAACCGAAACAAATGCGGAATTAAAACTATTCGCTTAGCTAAGACTTCACCCCTCTATCTATAACTCTACAAGCACCTTATAAAAGATCCTAAACAAGAATTATGGTGCCATGCTAGCTAGTGCTCTCCTGAACAATTCTAGCTTGCAAGGTTACACAAACCTAAGCAACTAGTAGTTTAGCAAGCGGGGGAGCACCTACACAATTCTAATGAGCAAAAGCACAAAGCCTACCTAAGCTCACTAGATGCACAATGGACAAGACTACACAAGCCTAACCCAAAGGCTCAAATTGCTTAGTTACACAAACTAAGCAAAGTAACTAAATAAGCTACACAAGCTAGATAGTTACAATAACATTACTTCTAGCTACACAAGCAAGAAGACAATTAGAGACCTACACAAGCTTCTAATTGCTAGAGCAACTACATAAGCACAAGATATATATGAATGTAAATACAAAGCTTGTGATAGTAGAATGCAAACCACCGCAAAGTGTGGACACAATGTTGACACGGTGATTTTTACAAGGTATCGGGAAGCTTGCCAACTACCCCTACTCCTCATTGTGTCGACCGACACCTCGATGGTTCTTGGGCAAGGTTCTCCAAGCCGCTAGCCTCTCCGTGCACTCCAAGACACCACTCACAAGTGTGGTAACTTAATGACATGCTCTAGTAGTGTCCCTCTTCAAGATCCCCATGAGGTGAGCACGAACCTCTCACAAATCCTCCTCCGGAGCACCGCACAATCTTCTCGTCATGCTTCATGGAGTCTCTTGCCACCAAGCCATCTAGGAGGTGGCAACCTCCAAGAGTAACAAGCACACTAGCTTGCAACTCGATCACCTAGTGCCACAAATGCGATCTCTCAACGCAATGCACTAGAATCTCTCTTCTCACTCGATCGGATGAACTCTATCAAGCATGAGTGAGTAGAAGGGCCCTCAAGCACCACAACACAAGCCACCAAGGCTAGAGTGTGCTCAGCAACTGGCCTCAACCAATTAAGTGGTGTATATATAGCCCAAGCCTCCAAAGACAGCCGTTGCCACGCAACCAGCCATCGGGAGCACCGGACGCACCCACTGGACGCACTCCTCCGAGCATCCGGTGCATGGATGCCGTCCATGTGTCCCTGCCTTCGAACTCTAGCCATTCAGTTTCAATGGCTACTTCACTACGCGCGCGAGTTAAAGTCGCATCGGACGCACTGGTGCCCTGCACCGGACACGTCAGATGCTCCAATGGTTACATCACCGCGCAACTCTTTGCCACACCAGACCCACACACCGGACGCACCGCAGAGCCCTCGCCACTGCGCCCGTTGTGCTTCTAGTAAGCTCCAAAGATGATTTTTCTTCACCGGACGTGTTAGGTGGAGGTCCAACGGACGCACCCCTACGTCCGGTGCTGCCAGCACCTCACTATCTCACCAGCCAGCTATTTCTAGTGACGTCAACACTTGCACCGGACGCGCCCGGTGCGTGTGTCCGGTGCAACTGCCCGCGCCACCTAACTCACCTAGCTGCATCGGATGCACCAGACTATGCGTCGGTGCAGCGTCCAGTGCACTACCAGTGCCTCTTCTTTCTCCATTTCTCATCACCTTTGCAAATGTGCTAACACCACCAAGTGTGCATCTCCATGTGCTTGTGTGTTAGCATTTTCACAATCATTTTCAAAGGATTTTCTCTTACACTCACCACGCCACTCGATCCTAACATATCGCAAAGTTAGATTGCTCAAGTGACACAAGATGACCGATATGCAAACAAGTTTGCCCCTCCTGATAGTACGGCCATCTATCCTAAACCCGGTCATAAACTTCTCTACACACCTATGACCGACAAAATGAAATGCCCTAGGTTATACCTTTGCCTTGCGCATTTCCATCCGCTCCATCTCCTCCAAGTGTCGATGCAACACATGCAACAACACAATCAAGAATGATATGATCCATTTCATATCATCACATGACCCTATTGGTACATCAATCTTGACCTCACTTGCTCTTCACCGTTGCGTCGGTCCATCGGCGCCAAGTCTTGCCCATGCTTCACCGCCACACGGTCCATCGCTTCAAAGCCTTGACTTGCCCTTCACACTTGCAACCGGTCCATCAAGCCAAGCCTCATCTTGATCTTCTCCACCTTGGTCACATGACTCCATGTCTTATCTCATATGCAATAAGCTCCTTCATTGCATTATCACCTGTGAACTAATCTCCTGTGTATTATCTCAATCACACATATTAGTTCACCTAATGTTGTCACTCAATTATCAAAACCAACAAGGACCTTTCATGGGCTCTTCATAGATCTGGCACAAATGTCGTAGGGCTTTGCGGGCAATAGCTTGATGGGTGTCGGTGAAGTGGAAACCGGTTCGCGGTCATGCTCTAGGCTTTAGCTGTGTCAGGGAAGTCTTCACTCTTCGTGACGTAGATGGTGTCTTCACAGCGTTTGGTGCCATGTTCTTCATACTCATGGCCTTCATACTCTGGGCGCTCTTGGATGCCAAGTCTCTGCATGGTAGCATACAGAAGCTTGGGAAAACCTTCTGTGTGGAGGCAGAGCTGCTGATCCAAACTCCTTCTGTCATTCTTATGGGCATGGGAGGAATCAGCAGTGGTGGTTTGTAGGTGGAAAGCTGAGGGTGCAGCTACTTTTGTGCGGGTGAAAGGTCATAATATGGCTAGAGGGGGGATGAATAGCCTATTTAAAATTCTACAAAGCCACTGAACAAAATTGATTATTATAACAAACAGCGTAATACAGTTTTGCTTAGCTCTACAAGGGTTGCAAGCCTCCTATCCACAATTCTAGTTGCTAATGTCTCTAATTCACACAAGAGGCTAAGTTGCTACTACTACAACTAGTGAGCTAGCTAACAAAGTTACTTAGCAACTAAACAAGCTACTCAACTACACAAGCTACACAAGAGATATGTCAAATGTAATGCAAGGAGAGGATTGATCTTTTATACCGATGTGTAGAGGCAATGAACCAATCACCGAGATGAAGAATCAATCAACACAATATGAAGCCAATCACCGGGAGACAAGAGACACAATAATTTTTGTTCATCCGGAGTTCACTTGTGCACCGACAAGCTAGTCTCTAGTGGTGTCGACCAACACCCCAATGGTTCTTCGGTGAGGCTCTCCAAGCCAACGCCCCACAAGGCACTGCAAGACACCACTCACAAGTGAGGTAGCTCAATGACACGTCCAATCCACTAAAGTAGCAATTTGTCGCTCCGACGGGAAAGCTCAAGAACCCCTTACAAATCGCCGGGAGGTAGCTAAGAACAATCTCCTTCTCTTGCCAATGCCTCCAACAATCTCCAAGCCGGCTAGGAGTGGTACTCTCCAAGAGTAACAAGAAATCCATCAGACACAATGATCTTCAAGTGCCACTAGATGCTATCACTCAAGCAAATGCACTAAGATCACTCCCAATCTCACTTTGGATGCACAATCAAGCAAGGGAATGAGAGGGAGGGAGTTTGCTCAGCTCAAGAGGATGACAAATGAATCAAAATGCCAAGAGAGCCCTCCAAGAGCCGGCCACCACACTTAAATAGGCAGCCATGGGCTGCCCTAGCCATTAGGCCCAAAAAACATGCATCGGACGCACCGCCGGGTGCATCGGACGCGACCGACACCATGCGTCCGATGCTCCGGTCGATGCCACATGTCACTTTCTTCAAAATGACCATTGATCTCCAATGGTCGAATCCAAACCCATGCACTGGTTAATGTTGCATCGGACATGTTAATGCCTCGCATCGGACACGTCAGATGGCTTCCAACGGTCAACTCATGCTCGAAGTCAGTGCTCATCTGACGCTCACATCGGACGCCTCGCCGCGTGCCTCGCCTCAGCATCCGATGTGAGTCCAATAAGCTCCAGAAACACAAATTTCACATCGGGCGTGTCAGAAACTTTGGAACTTCTCCAAGTCTCACACAATTCTTGACGCTGCGTTGGACTGCGATTCGATGCGCCGCACCCTCGATGTGTTCGATGCAGCGTCTGATGCACCCTCAGCTGCTGCACTGCTCTACCAAGTGCATCAGACGCACTAGACTTTGCATCCGGTGGAGCGTCTGATGCCAACGAAATGGCACTGCCAAAGCCAAACACTTTGCCCTTGCTTCCAAGTCGCCAACCACAACAAGTGTACTCCATGTGCACGTGTATTAGCATTTTCCAAAGCATTTTGTAAGGGTTAGAAGTTAGCACACTAGGTCCTAATGCATCAACATGAATGACTTCACCTAGTGGCACTTAATGGTCGCAATAACCGAAAGATTTTCCCTCTTAATAGTTTGTCTATCGATCCTAAATCACTCACACCCTCTATGGTCTATTCCAAGCATGAGCACTTGATCATCTTTTGGATCACCTCCATGCATCCACAATGATCTTCTAGCTCCATCACTTGGCTAGGACTATCTCAACTAGTTCACACTTAAGTATAGAGATTAGTCCTAGGGTTTCATCAATTAGCCAAAACCAAACTAGGGACTTTTAGAGGGCTAGGCTCTTGTTCAAGGGAGGAGAAAGCTGGCAATGGGATGGTTTAGCGAGCGTGGGGTGGTGCTAAAAAGCGGAGGGTTTCCTTCTCTTGTAAGGTGCCGGGGTGAGGCTTGTTTGAGATGCTTTGACCATCTTTGACTAGGGCTTGAGGTGTGCAGGGAAGGAAGGGAAGTGGTGATGGGTCCCACTGTATAGTGTGACACCATGGCGGGGTGGTGTAGTCTTGACAACTGTGCAGGCAGTGGTCTTCATCGGGTTGCGGCTTACTGTAAATCCAAAAAAATGAGACGGCTTGGGGCTTCGTAATTGTTCCTTAGCTGGCGATAGTGGTACTGACTGTGCCATTTTTCTCTTTCTACTTTTCCTTTCTGATGGTTCGAGCTGAAAATTTTCCAAAAATATATTTGGCACCAACAAGATTTCTCAGATTTTTATGCCACTCCTCTTATTTCAACAATTATCTCTGGGCTTCTCGTAGGGTAGCAGGAGCATTACAAGGATATACAAGGTTATTGATGCTATTAGAGTAGGAATCAAGATAGCAAAGATGGCTTTAATGAAGGCTTTAATGAGTTCTTCGTCAAGGCACATTGAAATACTCAACTTCTGGCTTCTAACGGCATAATCCTTCTTCTTCATATCTTCTCCGGTAAACTTCAGCTGGTAGCACTTACTTCTGGCTTTTTCTTGAACTGTTGAAAGGTTGGCACTTGAATAGGGGCTATGCAGGTGATTAGTGTTGAGTGTGGGGTGCCTTGATGTGTAGGGGTAGCTAGGGGGTGCTTTTATAGGTGATCTATGGCGGGGTTGAAGGAGTCAGTGTGCACCATTGTTGATGTTTTTGAGCGCAATCACCAAAGATAGAGGTAAAAGTCTATCCCTGGCAACGGCGCCAGAAATGTTGTTGGCGTTTCACAACGACATCACTAGAATTGGTATATTCTAGCAACATTGTCGAGAAACGCCGGTGGGTGGGTATTCTGAGAACAACGTTGTAGCAACAAGTATTCAGGTATCGTTATTTTTATTTTCGGAAATAGGCATGTTGTAGCATTTGAACATGGACAAGATAACATGTCTATGCAATAGACCAAAGTTCATAACAGGGATAAACCAAGAATAGTAGATGATATCTTGACACACATACTTAAGCCAATCTCAAGGATAAAGATAAAAGAAAGAATAAAAGAATAAATCTAACATGGAGCAGGCATATCCTAAATAGCTATGTTAAGACAGCAGATACACATACATGCTTTATACTATTAGAGATTCTAGGTTAAGATAGCCAAAGGTCACTATTGACTTACTTCGGGCACCGGCTTATACTTGGTCTGCCAGGTACCTCCGGCTTACAGCTCTACGCCATACCTGGACGTGGGGAATGCTAAGGACGAATAGGGCTGTCACCACCTACCGCCATCCCCTTATCCATACGAGTACGAGGCAAATGAAGGAAGACTATAACATAGACACCACGTCTACGCTATCTTCTCCCACTCTAGCATGTACAAGGCTTACCCGTCCCTGGGGTCCTTCTACTAGAGCAACCGCCACGAGGATGGACGACGAACCCGCAAACCAACAACAACCATGACTAAATCAAAATAGAACTCATCTCAACTTTGGTCTTAGTCTAAACATGTATGTATGAAAGATTAAGCATAAAGTTCTATATGACAAAATCATAACATGGAAACTATATGCTAGTTCATATGCTAGGATCATATCATAAGGACTTAGCTCTAATTGCATAACATATCTGCAATGATAGATTGAGAGCAAGAATATAGAAGAACTCTTCATATTATTCATACCAAAAATACTCCAAGGTCCAAGCTCTCCAAATAAGCTTCTTGCCTAACTCCAACTACAAACTAAAGAGAAAAGATACAAGTGTGGAGGGAGAATGGCTCTTGTGTGGTGATGTGTGTAGAGTGAGGGAATGGTCCTCCTTTTATAGGAGGATAGGAGGAGGCCTTTTGCATATTCTTCCTCCCCTCCATTATGTGGCAACCGACCTCCCACGTCGGTTTGGAGGTTCAACGCACCTGGCCACCGCTCAAACCGACCTCAGGAGCATTCATGTTACCACCCTACCAAAGGTGGGCCCGAGCCGTCAGAATCTGGCGGCGGCGCGCCGGCTCTGGCTTGGCCAGGCTCCGGCTTCGGCAGGTGGGCTATGGCCCAGGTTGTAGCTAGCCCGAGTTTGTCATGAATTGGGCCTGTTTCCATTGGGGTGAGTGATGTGCTACTTTACGCTTTCCCAAATGGCACCTTTTTGGTATTTCGTCACTTGTTTTGGGTATTTAATCTTGCAAAGACATATTTCTCCAATACAAGTGGAACTAAGTTAATAGTAAATGTATATGTGTATAAAGTTGCCTAGTTTACTCCCGTTTTAGTAACAAGTTGACTGTAAAAATATGTCGTTCCTATCTGTCAACAGCCATTATCGGTGGTCATCGTGGGTACAGTGGGGGACAGAGGGGACAACGGTATTGGGCGGTGGAGGTGTCAGCACGTGGGGAAGTGGTGCTTGGTGCTGGGGTGCGGTGGTGTGACGTGCAGGGGGAACATCGGCATGACACTGAGGGGACGGCACCCGCATGCGGGAAAAGGGGCACGAGTGTGCGGGCAACATCTATGTGCGCGGCATCCGCGTCTTTTGCTGTGCACTTTTTTTGTCGCACAGGTGTAGCTGCTCGGATAGCTGTTGATTTCCTCCTTGTCTTCATTCTCTGATGGTCTTCCAAATATCTCAGGTGATCTTCCTTTGCATTATTTCCTAACAGTCTATTCTAAGTAGAAAGGGGATGAGAGTGAAAAGCACAAGATGAGAAAAGAATATCAAGAAATGATAGGGAGAGAGAAAGCATAAGGGAAAAAGGAGAGTCCTAAAGGAGTAGTTGTAACAACAATGGAAAGAATCAGACAAGGAACTAACATGTAGAAATAGATTCTTTCCTATCTACAAGATTCGTACTAGGCAAGTGTGGACCGACAAATGGAGTTCAGTATCTATTTTCATGTATAATCTATCATAAAGGGTACACTTAAGACCTAATCTTCATACTGCGCTATTGTTACTACTCATGACTTTGAGAGGGATGAGAAGAGAGAGAAAATCTATTTTTGAAATAGAAGGTCATGGTTAGATGAAAGTCAAGGGTTATAAGCAAGGATTTTTGAAAATAGTTTTTAGAAAATCATTCCTATCTAACGGCCATGCTAAGGTTTCGTCCTACGGTCTAATTACAGCTCCAATACCACCCTGTCTGACCCCTAATTTAGGGTCCTTTGGGCATCATGTATCAGTCCCTGGATCAATAGTTGATATGCACAATTCGAATAAAATTGATATAAAAATCATACTTTTATTGCTAATGGGGAAAACACATTACATGGTTCGTGTTTAGATAGCATGGGCCATTGACCTTATATCGTATATCAGAGTTCTAAGATAGCAGTCCTATGTCCTCGTGGCTCTATTCCTACAGGGAACTTGGAGTGTGGTCATAACCCTACACTTATTCCTTAAGCATACTCCTATATTCCAATCGTCATAGTCCTAGCGTAGCTCCTTTGTGTAGTAGTATGGCTCCGTCTTCAGGTGTTATCCTATTGTCCTATCCTTGTGTCGCTCTAGTGGCTCCATCCTTGTATGTGCTCCTATAGTTTCTCTCCTAAAAACATAGAATGGAGGGGGTTGAGCACATAAAGCACTCAGCAAGCCTTAACTTTGGGTAGTGGTTAGGTGGATGATGGAGGCAGCTGATGTGGAGGTGGTTATGGTGGTGGGGGTGGTTATGGGGAGGTAAAAGTGGTAGGGTGAAGTAGTTATAATTATAGGTTGACCCTGGCAGAGTATTACCATTCTCACTAGTTCCCGGGGTTGATTACAAATTTACCAGATCAGTAGAATACATCTTACCAGATTATCACAGTATTAGAAGTCTAATCATAGAGGTCTCATCTCAGCATCTGCCCATTCCAAGGACGTGGCTATTCGAATAGATTTAATATGCTCTAGAGAGGTTGTACAAATTTCTCCACATGATAGGTGCAGTTCCAAACCATGCGCGGTGGCAGGAATAGGCCTAACGAGACCCCGTACCTGAAAGGGCGCTACCATAGATTTCCATATAACTCTACCACGGCTTCTCAGGGGTTGGAAAACACACAAAACTCGGGATGATACCAAATCGTCCCATCTCAATATCTCAGATGATACCAAATCATCTAGTTGAATAGTAAATATGAGATAGAATGCGGCCAAAAATCAAAGGGCTTTAAGTGGAGGATCACATAGCAACTACGCCAACGAGACCATGGCAGATCACATAGCATCCGTGTCTTCTCATGATATTCCGCTGCCAACACTGGCCTCCTAGTAGGAGTTATACTTGTATCTAACGTGGTGTGAGATCCAGTCTGCCCATACAGATATATGGCTGTATGAATTATCTCACTAGGTGAGAGGGTTTATGAACCGGTCCTTATGTGACCGAGGCGAGTATCTCCTAACAGGAACCCCGACTAGGCGAACCTACCAAGGTAACTTGTACCACACAAGTTACCCCACACTCGCCCCCTGTCATTGTTTAGTTCAAGTTTACCAGTTTAAGTTACAGTTAATATCCTCAGGTTCGTAGAGCTCATGACGTACCAAGATAATCATTTACCATATCATCATTAATCACATTATCATAATTAAGTTTATATCATCAAGATTATCATTTACCATATCATCAATGTTCACATTATAATAACCGAGCTCATTATTCATTACAATTCCATTAATTCACAAAAGAGGCTTTAAGTAATATAAGTTGAGTTTATTAATTAGTGAAGATGGAAGGTGGAGGGTTTATGGTCGAGGTTGGCAAGAGGTGGAGGTGGTGGAAAGGAAGTAGTTAAGGGATGATGTATAATGTGGAGGGAAGGGATAGGTGGGGGTTAGGACTTGCCTCCATTCGCTGACGATTATGTCCTCCGATTCCTATGTCTCCTGCTCCTGTCTTCTAGACTCCATCGTGTTCTCTTCACATCTTGTATCCTACGCTGTCTAGCGTCGATAAGCAAGAAAACACAACAAGGGAAATAGCAAGCAAGGCATGTAATACAAGTATAAGCAATCAAAGAAGGAAACGATCCTAGATGGGTTGGTCCTATTGGGTGATGGGTTGTTATCTAAGGCTATCACCATTATGTCAACTTGAAGTAAGATTTGGATGAAGGGATTCCATCCATAGTGTATGGTTTCTACAGGTTAGGCTAAGGCGGTGGTGATCTGGTGGAAAACTAGACCACATTATTATTAGGTTTCACTATTATGTGAACCCAAAAGAGAAAGCCTGATCAAGTCATCATAGATGACTCGTCCGACTTCTATAGGTCCACCGGGTTAGTGGCACATATGCACCTACATATGTATGTGCCTCAGATTAGTTAGAATAGAAAAAACGGGATGTAAAGTTAGCCATACATAGGTGTATGGTTTCTTCGGGTTAGGCTAAGGCGGTGGTGATCTGGTGGAAAACTAGACCACATTATTATTAGGTTTCACTATTATGTGAACCCAAAAGAGAAAGCCTGATCAAGTCATCATAGATGACTCGTCCGACTTCTACAGGTCCACTGGGTTAGTGGCACATATGCACCTACATATGTATGTGCCTCAGATTAGTTAGAATAGAAAAAACGGGATGTAAAGTTAGCCATACATAGGCACATACCCGAGTGTATAGGTGTTTTATACTCGGGCATATCCATGCATGCATACATATCTTATTTTAGGTGATTGAGCATGGATATATTCGAGTATGTGTCATGGTGCACACACATGAGCGAATATACGGGCTTAGCTACTACTATGGTGATGGGTACTACTATAGTTAGTTTTAAATTAATTATAGGAAAGGAAAAACATTCAAACTAGAATTTAAATAGGCACCAAATAATGGAACAAATGGTATGAATAACTAGGGCTTGATTTTAGAAGATTTTTGGGGGAAGAATCAAGTGGTTTGGATTTAGGATGGAGGAGATATGATTTATCAAAGATTTATTAAGAAAAGAATATGTGGAATGTACTTTGGGAATTATTTCAAGAAATTATAATAATGGAAATGGTATGAAAGAGCTTGGGTAGGTTCTGGAGTGTACCTAGTTTATTTAGGAATTTTCTGGGAATTTTTGTATGCATGAAAAATTGATTTTCACTCCTCCATGTACACTGCTCAGGTGTACCTAGTGTTTCCTCTCTCGGCCAGAGGCTGACGTGCGGGCCAGCGCGGGCGGGGTCAGATGCTGGCACTGTGCGGTGCACCAGGCGTTGCACTATGCCGTGGACCAAAGTTCTCTCTCGTGGTCCACATGAACTGAGTCCACAAGGATCGAGGGGTGGGAGAGAGAGTGGCTGTCCGGCTGACGCGTGGGGTCTTTGTGATGGTGCCAGGGGTCGCTGACGTATGGGCCATCCTCCTCCTCTTCATTCGAACGTTTGGCGACGACATTTGACTGCAGGAACCCGAGATGGCCACAGCGGCTTGCCGGAGCAAGTGCGGCGGCGCTGGTGACGTGTGAAACCGCTCCTACCGAGCGTTCTGATAAATGAGGAGGGGTGTCGCATTGTCACGGTGGGAGCGTGGACATGTGGACGAGGTCGCCTCGCTTGGCCATGCCCAGTTGGTGACAGACCATGGCAATGGTGGCTAGACGGACGACGCTCCATAGGGCCAGGGCGACACAGAGACTAGGAGGGGGGCTAGCAATGGTGGGGAAGGTAGAAGAGGGCGTCCAGGAGCTCGCCATCTAGCCTAATTGGACTATGGTGGACCAGAGGGGTTCAAGGTGGAGCTCGGCCTCGTGGCGGTCATGGCGGCCGATTTGGGGGAAATCAAGCCGGGGCTTGATAGAGGAAGGGAGGAGAGAAGGGGAGAGGGAGATGTGGTGTTCCTTTACTAGGTGGAGCTCATGGCGCTGCTGGTTGAAGCGGAGGGGCTCGGGGGAGGCCTATTTATAGGCAGCGAAGGTTGGTTTGCTGGCGAGATATTTTCTAGCCGCATGCCTCAGTTGCGCACGCGCCAAGTCTCCTCCTTACCGCGCACGCGTTTGAGTTCAAAGGCGGTGCGCACAGTGCATCTTTATCTGTTCCCTGGTTGGTGGCGAGCAGGGCTGGAGCACAGCCATGGCAGTGACAACGGTCGACTGCCTGGGCGCTGCCGCGTGGTGTGGAGAGGATAAGGATGAGGGGCAGTGGGTCGCAAAGCTTCAGTGGGACCAGCGGCACTCTGATCTTATCCATCCCGGCGCGGGGTGAGGCGGTGGCGAGGTCGAGGAGGTAGACGACGCGGTATTCGCATCGTCGTCGCCGTGGAGACGACGAAGATGACTGGCGGGGCCACGACGTCAGTGGCGTGGAGAGGAAAGGAACGGGCGCAGCTGTGCCGAGTGAGCGGGCCGGCCCAAGCGAAGAGAAGGGGGAAGGGGAGTGATGCGCATGGGTTGGGCCTGGTCGACCTTGGTCCAGTGCGGGAAGGGAACGAAGGGAGAGAGGTGGGCCGCGGCTGCAGGCCAGAGTGGAGTGAGAGAGAGATTGAGCCCGGGACCTTTTTTTTTTCTTTTACGAAATCCTTTTTCTTTTTCCAGAAAATAAACTAAGCACATTTGAATGATGTAGATTTGAATTTCAAAAAGGGTTGAAATGTGGAGGGCTTGGTAAATCAAGGTGGAGGTCAGGGAAATTATTTGGATGGAGAATGTCAAGGGGAGATTAGGTAGGAAATTGCCAAGGTGATATATTTGGTGCTAAATAAATTCTAGAGCAAACAAACATGCACTCAATCAATCAAACCTTTCAAACAAATAAGGTGCAGGCAAGGAAATTTAGATGCGAAACGATTTTCTAATCCTAGAAAATATTTCTAGCGCTACAATTAAAATCTACGAGACAAAGAAAGCATATGGTGGATTTTGATGCAGGGTTTTATGAAAAGGTTTTTCAAAAGGGTTTTGTAGGAAATAAACTAATCACGTTTTAGTTTTTGTAAAATTTAAAAGTTTAAATTTTTAGTGGTTTTTAGTCGAACAGCTAGGAGGATCTGATCCTTCACCTCTATATGCACGAGAACGATAACGCACGGAGCAATCTGCACGAGCCGAAAGCAGAGGCATCTATATGGGTGACAGCGGCGGTCCCAGCGTGCTTGACGAGTTTTGTGCTTTACTCCTATCCTTCAGGACGAGTTCAGGCAAAGTGGTTTCTGGCATCTACGAGAGACTGATAGGTACGAGACGGCTCCCACGAGACCAGTACCTACGTAGAATGTCCCCGTCCGTCATCCTCTTGGAAAGATGGAATTGGATGATCACCGTCCACTCTCCGTGACGGAGCAGCCAGGAGTAGCTGGGTCATCAATCACCATCCACCTTGCCTTGCCATGCCGCCTCGTCCTTCACCCACGTTGTGAAGAAACTAGTCGGTCTCGGTCCCGGGGATAGGATTTCCAGTACTATTCTGTCCAAACAAAATATGCACGAGAACGCACGTAGCCACGATGACGACGTGCCCAAAGCATAGGCATATGCTATCTGTGTTTTTCCTACCGGTATTTTAAAAATCTCGGCGGTCGCCGATAAACAGAATATCAGATATACCGGAAATTTATCGGCGATACAAAAAACTTTTGGACCAAATTTACAAAAATTTATTCTTTTTTGTTCAAAAAATCATGTTAATATATTCTACATCATTTTAGATTAAAAAACAAATGTAAATGCAAAAAACTACCAATTCAATGTGACATGAGCATAAATAGCACCTACAGCACACACACACAACTTGAAATAATACAGGTCCAAAGAAATATTACACAAACCCAAATTCAAGTCTCAAATATTACAGTCCATCGATAGTTCTAAAATATCATGCTCCAAATATTACATGAAAATCATCTAAAACATCAACCACTAGTCCACAACATAGATAGAATCAGTCTACTACATAGAAATAGAAGTCCAGTCCTAGATATTATAAAGTCCACTAGTGCCAAATATTACATAATATCATTGCACAGTCCATAATACAACAAGCTACTTGTGGTGCACAATCCAAAGTACAACAAGCTGCATGTGGCAAAAATCAGTCCATATCCCATGGTACATTCACGCCAAATCACTACATTTTAGCAAACAATATGTTAGAATTCACACACTAAAAAAGGCCAAGTAGACATTTCAGCTAGCACAGTTAGTCAATTGCATGTTAGAAGTGGAAAAAAACGCACCTATCCTCTTCACTAGTACAAGTTCTTAACAGGGACTTTCTTCAGCCTTTTCGATCTTGGACGAAGAGGAGAGGAGGCTGGCTGTACATTTGTGGTACCATCACCATCAGCACCATCCTCACCTTCACAACAAGCAGAAAAAATAACCAATTATTATACATAGAAAACAGCAAACCAAGATGTAACAAATCAGATAAGCAATTTCACCTTCACTTTCAACTGTCCCCTGATTCAACATATATTGGGCTACCTTGGTCAGAATCTGATTCAATATCCTCGGCGCTTTCTTCTTCATCAAATTGTATCTTCTTTTTTTTACTACTAGTAGGAACTTGTTCGGGAAGATAAGTTTCCTTGAGTACAGCCACATCTCCATCACTCAACCCCAACTCATCTATGACAAATCTACTAGGGTTGGCAAGTTCATTCTCATCAAGAGAAGGAGGAGACTCACTCCTAGAGTTAACCAACCAATCCATGATTGGGTAGCGGTCATCAAATACAACAGCATCCATTAGCATGCTATAAGGATCAGAATCCATTTCATGTCGAGTTTGCATATCTTGAAGGCTATGGAAGTCATCTTCATATTGTTGGATGTGCAACTTCAAATTGTAGTGCACATAAACTAACTTGTGGAGCTTGTCATAACTCAATCGATTCCTCAATTTGGTATGAACAAGAGCAAAAATGCTCCAATTCCGTTCACACCCACTAGAAGACATGCATTGACCAACAATACGCTTTGCAAAGTACTGTAAATCTGGGTAGTCTCCGCCATATTGATCCCACCAATCAGCTAGAAAAGATGAGACAACAAGTATATATCAGTTATGTTTTTAGCATTCAACTAAAATGGGACAGCATACATATATCAGTTATGTCTTTAAAGTTCAGCTAAAAGGGACAACAAGTATATATCAATTATGTCTTTAAAATTGAGCTAAGTTGGGACAACAAGTATATATCAGTCATGTCTTTAGAATTCAGCTAAGTTGGGACAACAAGTATATATCAGTTTTGTTTGTAGATTTCAGCTAGGATAGAACAACAAGTACATATCAGTTATGTCTTTAGAATTCAGCTAAAATGGGACAGCAAATAGAAAGGAAATCACCTGCACTCAAACGCCCAGACAATGCTGATTTTCGAGCCTCTTCTCCCACAACAAACCTCCCATGTTTTTCTAAACAAAACATATTGATCAATTGCAGCGGAAGCCTTTGAAGAGGAAGGTGCAAGCTTCTTTATGGCACATGTTACAGCATGTTTGGCCTTTGGTTTTTTCCAATCTTGTTCTCAAAATACCCTTTAGGATCAAGTGCAGAAGCTAGGAAGAGAAAAAAAGAACAGATATATTAATAATCGATAATGCATTAAAAAGGTAGACAAAATGAACATGTTCTATTTCACTGCTTACCTGCAACCATAAGGGTACCATCAAGAAGATATTCAAGCCTTTTATTGACTGCTTCCATAACATGAGCAAGCAGATTTTTATGTTTTTGTCACTTAAATTGGCACGTATCTCATGTATGTCACTTAACTTGGGTAGAACTTATGAAGTGTAGCTTGATGATTAGCTGAGCAACTAGCACCCCCACTACCACTTCCAAACCTTTGGCCATTTGCAGCCCCACCAACATCTAACAAATATACATGCATGTGCATCATTCAAGTAAAAATCTAGCATCTAAGCATTACCATTTTTTACAGACCACCTCAGGGTTGTCTGCCGTTGCCTTACTCTTATGGCCAACAGTGTCACCTTTGCTACTAGTGCCATCAACCAAGTCAATCACAATGCCACTGCCTGAAGCCACACTCTTGCCTTTGGCACTAGCCGAAGCACGAGCTCCATCAGCAGCCATTGTACTGGTAACAAGTAGCATAACCATAGAACACAAGTCAAGAACAGCAAGAAAGAATATCTAAAGATGCACCTCCTCTCTATGACTAAATTGAACTAAAAATCACACATCTGCAGGAGGCAAGAATGAACAATAGTAGAGCAAAGCAGCTCAGCACCTCCTCTCTGAATAATTTGAACTAAAAATCACACATATGCACACAATTTTATTTATGTCTCATGCCTTCGAGTTGGCTGTTCAATACTAATTTTACATACCAACAAGCTTATATATATATAATCTCTCTCCTCTGTCCCAAATTAAGACAAGTGAGCATGACATAGCAGCTGATCAGATTTAGACAGACAAAATCAGGTAACGCATGCATGAGAACCAAGATGCTGGGTCACAACAATCAATATATAACACGGTGCAATTTCCTCATCAAAAGGGGGAAACGAGCATGCAGCAGTCCTGAATTCCATACAGGGCTATCGAGCATTGACTAAGAAAGTAGCAGACAACTGGAAAAAATAGACAGAGTCGGACACTACCTCCTTCAGTAAACAGAGCTAAACCAAATGTAATCGGATCGGATGCAAACCTTCAGGCGCTGCTGCCGGCGACCAACGACGTCTGCGCTTGGACTGCTGGACGGGGTGGCGGCTCTGCCGGCGAGCACCAGGAAGGCACCACCTCGGCGCCCGCGGCCGGAGAGCTGGACGGGGGCGGCGTCGAGCGGGGACGGAGCGCCGCGGCGGCGCGTCGAGCTGGGGCAGGGAGCCGGGGCGGCGGCGCGCCGCCGCGTCGAAGCGGGAGCCGGGTGCCGGTGCGCCGCGTCGACGAGCAGGGACGGGGCGCTGCGTCGAGTCGTCAAGCGCGGAAGGGGCGCCGCGTCGAGCGCAGAATGGGCGCCGCGTCGAGCGCAGGGACGGCCGCGTCGGTCGGTCTGCTCACTCGGCTGAAGTGCCGAGCGCGGCGGCGGCTGGGAGCCTGGTTCTGGGACTGGGTTTTAGGGTTAGGAAACTTTGGATGAGGTTTTTATACGGGCCCGAAATTTCGGCGGTCTGGTAAAATTTGTTGGCGGGCTGGAAAACGTTTGGGCTTTTGGCGCCCACGTTTCAAAATGACGAAATTTTTGGGCGGCAACAACAAAATATCGGACCCCAGCGATAAACGTGATATTTCCGAAATTTCGGAAATTTCGGTCCGAAACGCTTGAAACAGAGGCATATACTATGCGTGACAGCGCCGAGCCAAGCGCGCTTGAAACAGAGGGTAGCTGCGACGCTTGCGAACCCACCACAGTCGCTGCGAGTTCTTGTCTTTGCGATGAGCAGATCGAGAGAGCCGTATATGTAGCAGTTCACTAATAAGATTTCCTATGCACAGAGAAGGAATCAAGCAATTATATATAGATAGTATTGACTGATATATATGTAATAGCTGCCGCTAGATTCTGGAAAAACTTGCGTGAACCCGGGGGCGCCTGGGTGCACCCCTCCCTGGATTGATTACGGATCAGACGGCCACCAGCGATGGCATTTTTTTTACGTTGTTTTGCCCTCCACGCGGCTCGCCGGGGCGGCTCACCTCTCGTCTCCTCGTTGTTCACTCATCGCGGGCTCTGCCTCCATGCGAGAGAGCGGCGAGGTTTTGGAGGCGGGGAGATGGTGGTCATGCGTTGGGATCCAAACGTCGGCGGGGACAAAGATGCTAATCGACCGCGCCAAGCATAGCGGTTGTCGCCTGGCGCCATAGCCGCGGCTCAAAGACGATGTCACGTGTCGCTCGACCTCGAGGTCGAGGCGGCGTCTCAGCTCGCTTTTGATGTCCAGCAACAGGAGGAACTCCGATGCCACCGGCGGCGGCCGCGGTGGACAACGAGCGACAACAGCTCTGTGTTGCGTCCTCCATCGGCAGGCGTAGCATCTACCACTCCCTGCTGAGCATCCGAGAATGACCTTTTCCCCACGGACGCGATCTCCGACCTCCGCGCCATCGTCTTCCGCATGGCCGACGTGGGCTACGGCGGCACGTGCGTCTAGGTGTATGCCTCCGTCCGCAAGCCGACCGTCGACACACTCGGGCGTCCTGGCGAGCCGTGCGGAAGGCAAATACAACGAGTCGGCTGGGGAAAAATATTGCCATAGTTGGAGGCCGTCTGATCCGTAGCAGGAGCACGTGGCACCAATCCAGGAGTGGGGCGCACCCAGAGGCGTGTAAGCCCTGGGTCCACGCAAGTTTTTTCCTAGATTCTTTGGGGTTTTTTGTTAATATATACGTTCACACTGTCTTTTTTTTTGGAGGGATTGGGTTACATAGTGAAAGCAATTGTTGTCCTTCCGATGCACTCCTGTCTGCCGTTCAGCCCTTACCCAGCATCCAGCCCATCGCGCCTTTTAAGGTCCCTTAATTAACTTTGCTTTCATCCATGTCGTTTTACCCTGTTCATTCAACTTCGTCCATGGTCTTTGTTTGAGCGTTTCTTTACCTTTCCTTTTTAGCCTGACTGATGAGCTGAAAAGCAGTGTCCTCCTCTGTTCCTTTGCTTGTGGTCTGAATCATCGCATCATATAACATGGTTGTATATATTAATATATATATCGCATCATCGCATCATATATCCATGTCGAGCTTTCTCAAAAGATAACAGAGCATCATTCCTTACTTGTCCATGCATCCAGCTGTATGATAAAGAAAAGCATCCATAATATGGTTGTATATATATAGTTCCTTGTTTTGTTGCAGAGCCTCATACCTCACACACTCACGCCTGTTGGTTCTTGCAATCTCTCAACGCTATCGCATTCACATCTCACATTATAATATTGGCAGTCTCCTCAACTGAAAGGCACAATGCTGCCTCGTCAGAAACCAGGTACAATTTCAATAGAACTCTGTTAAATTATCATATCATACAGTATTGTCTCTATAGCTAGTGCTGTTGGTACTTGGATTATTAGTGATAACACATCGGCGTGAACCTCATTGAGAATTACCGATGCAACGGGAGAATTTGATTTCCTATGCTAAGTCCATTGCGTTGACTGAGTTTCTATTTTATTTTCTCTGCAGATTAGGCCCATCCGTGTGCCTCAAGGATCTTTGATTTTCCAGAAATTATGGGGAGCTTTGTGTGTCCTGTTTAACTTTGGATTTATCATTTGGCTTGGTGCTTCTTTGATTTATTTTTACATGGTATGGATAGCTCGCTACTTCATAATGTGCTAAACAATTATATATTCAGAGGCCCAAAACCTTTTAAAAACTTTAGCATCCTTGATATTCTCATTGGTATGTGTAAATATTTAAATTTGTCTGTGTCCTCTTTGAGAGAGGGTAGAGGCTGGGGTACCCTCCGGCTTCATGACTGAAGCTTAATTAGGGGACCAGATTCTAGTCTGGCCGGTGACGTCCCTCACATCCCAGCGAGAGCGCCACCAGGTGTTCGAACTCGGGACCTCCCGAGGGAGTTTGGTGCTTTGACCATCCCGGCTGAGCACCCTCCCCGTCTGTGTCCTCTTTTCCTTTATATTTTATCAGCTCTTTAGCTGAAAACCTTCTAAAAACTTGGCTAGCTGTGTGCACTGCTCAATCTTTTCTTTTAAAGATCAATGGCTCAAAAAAAATTGGTCTATACGAACCAGTAGTTCCTTTTGAGCACTACAGCAAATCTCTTTCCAAAAATTCTTTCATGATTCCAAAACATTGGGAATTACTATGGTCGTTGCTATCCATGCTTCCATGTACTCCCTTGCCTCGAAAGACTGGACATGTTGGTTTCTAAGAAGTCAACAAATTTCAAATTTGGCCAAATCTATACAAAAAGTAATAACATTTATGATATAATATAAATATCATTAGATTAGTCATGTAATATGTTTCATAGTTCACCTACTTAGAAACAAAATGTTGATACTATTGTCCACAACTTAATCATACTTATAACTGACTGCTTGGAAAACAATATGTGCCATCTTCTTAGGACGGAGGGAAAACAATATAGTGGCATGCATGATCTTTGTGTACATAAAACAATACTTATACAAATATTTTCTTATCTTCTCTACAGTTGTGATAAGCTTTAGTTACTAATTACTTTATATGCCTTTTCATCCACATTTTTAGTTTTTCCCCTTTGCATCACATCTCCATATATAGCTTCAACTATGGAGGTGTGATATATGTTAAGTTGAAAACATAGCATCAAAAAATGATATACCATATGAAGTTGTTAGGCACAACTATACTGCCTATTTTTTAAAAAATTTTCTGCCTCTGAAACCGAACCGTTGTGGTTCAGAAGAAATGGGACGGTCCCTTTTGTGGGTTTAGTTGGTGCTTCCAAATTTATTTTTTCTAGACCACAGTTTTTCTGCTTCTTTAGCTTTTTTCTAACTCTGGAACCGAACATATCACACAGTACTACACAAAGAAAAAAATGTCGTACACGGTTCCAAACCGTATGATATAAGTGTTATCTCAAACATTTTTTTTTTGTTAACTATTTGGAATAATTGGCATCTCGAACATGCAATTGTTCCCATGACTCAAAAAAACATTCCAGAGACGATGACCGTTTCTTTTACTAGTGTTATTGCTCCCTCTATTCACAGATGAGTGACTCTTTGCGTTGTCCTGTGTCAGTACTTTTATACTTTGGTTCCATATATATTACTTGATGCGTTGTGCTTCTGATATTTGAAAATTATAGCAATATTGGATTAGCCTTTGAAATATAGATTGTAAAAAGTATATTTTTGCTATGTTTTACTAAACTTTATTTTAAAAAGTAGGAACCAAAATTATGTTTTGAAGACCATGTCAATATCTAAATCATCACATATTTGTGACTCAAGGGATTTGAAATTAACAAAAGCAGTTCCAAACCATACTACAGCTAGGGGAAAATTTTCTATATCCAATGTATACCATAGAGCTAGTAATTTATTTAATAATTTATACAAACAAATAAGTAATAAAAAATATTATCATAGCTAGAGGAGTATATATATATACATAATGTTCTTAATTTCTGACTTACGCATATACAACGTAACCACCATTTACCTTTCTTTCCTGCGGTCCTCTTTCCAATACTATTTTATATATATATATACATCTGTATATATATAATATAAATATTATTTGATTTTGTTGATCATTGAATGCATTCGTTGAGAGAAAGAAATGGTTACAGCGTCGCATGTTTCAGGTGGGACTATAGGCATCGACGCCGCAGCAGACGACGGGACTGGCTAGACGTAAATAAATGGATAATAAAGAAGATGTCTTTCGCTTGGTCGACCGTCTCATCAATTAGCCTCGATATGTGTGGTGCGTAGTCAAACTTGTTTATTGTTCTTTTCGCTGGATTTATCACCTCACCATCTTAGGACAGTGCCAATGGATAGTTTCCATAGCACTAATTAGATCTCACGCAGGAAAATACTAATATGGCATTAGAGTTAACAAAGAGAGATGAGAGAATGGTTTCTTATCTATAAGAAATCATGTTTACACGAGCACAAAGACAAGATGGGTATAATAGTTTGGCTTGTAGTCCCATAGCATTAATTAGTTCAAATCTCACGCAGGAAAATACTAATTAATGGCATTAGATGGTGTTAACAAAGGGTGATGTCCTTCGGAGGTGCTCAAAATGGTGTTCATAGGGATGAGTCTATAAGAAATCATGTTTACTTTGTGTCATACTCAAAAAAAAGAAGAGGTATAATAAGAGAGAGAAGGTAGATAATTGGATAAATAATTTAATTGTGGAAACTATCCATTAAAAGTATAGTTTCCATAAGTAGAGTCTATATTTATTGGCAAGTATGGAAACCATTCCATAGGTCCTCAGAAGTATTTATTCCGGCAATATGGATCAGTTATTATGCTCCATTACAGGAGTGTTGATGTGAGCTATGCGCTAGAATGAAAGTAATAGGATGCCGGTTGGGGGATCCCTACCTCCCCTTATATAGCCTGGGGATAGGGTTACAATAGATCCGATCGGCTAATAGATTTGTTTCCTAGTTTGTTATAAGGAAAGTACAACAGATGATTCGATCATATCCTGCATATCGGAATGTCTGCTATCTACGCATGATGACTTGATCAGCATGTATGCTGCTTCACCTGGTATACGTGGGCTTCATTCCTTGTCGTATTCAGCGCAGTTGGTAGGCTTGGGCTGGATATACGGGTGGTGAGGTATCCTGGGCCATATATCTAACAGTAGCCCCTGAAGGACATAGTGACGAGCCGGTCGATTGACTCCCATCCTTCGGGTTCTACGATTTCCTGTGATCCTTGGGTGCCCGGGGCTCCCGATTAGCATTCCTTAGGTGCCGAGCCCTCGAGTTGTTTGCGCGTCGAGCACCCTCGGGTGCCAAAAGCATTTGAGTACCCTATTCTCCACATGTCGTTGTCCCATCCAAAGACCTATAGGCGGACAATTACTTTGTGTGATGGATACCTCTCGGGTACCGAGGGTATTTGGGAGGTAGAATCTCCCGCATTGGGACTGTGACTCCCTAGGTACCTGAGCGCGCGTGCGGCCTTTGGTTCACTTGTTATTGTGCATCATTATGTCCTGTTAAAGATAAGGATGACTGCGCTAGGGAATCTGAACCGCCTCGTCTTCCACACTCCTTTTATTATGGCAGTGACTCACATGGGTGGCCGCATGCGTCACAAATCTTAGCTATTGGACTTTCTACTCATGTCTTCAGGCAAGCTATTTAAGCTGAGGTATAGGGAGCTCTTCAGACTCACTTCCTACCCTCTTCCTTCCTTAGCACTAGACAGAGTAGGAAAAAGTCTTTAGTTGTTCATAGTCTTTAGTCGCCATGGTGCTCGCTATCCCCCGACGGCTTCAACACCGTTTGGAGAAGGCCTTCAAGATTAGCTTCCATCCGCACCTAGGTACGGCTATGGTTGTTCGTCCCAGGTGTCAGTGGATGTTTTGGGAAGACAGGGAGGAACACCGCCATGGGTGGTCTGGATTTCTGATCGCACTCCGCGTTCAGGGCTTCTAGGATTAAACCATAGTGGGCCCTGTTGGGTCCTCTAGGGTTTGGTTGCCACCATGCAAACAAAGCACCCGAGGTAGACTCAGCGAGTGGGGCAGTCTATGGTGTTCTATGACAAACGATTATTACGGTGCCAAGCTGTATGCAGTATGCTGCTGGGCTCCATCTATCGATTTGGTGGCTTTGACGTCATCCGAGCGCATGGTAATACTCCCTCCACTTGACTTATCGGCGGGGATGAGGTCGGTCCCTGACTACGCTACACCTCCTGCTCCCTAGGGGATGTAGCGAGGCTCTCCCTGGCTAGTTGCTCCTTCTCGTGGAGTAATTGGGAGGTAGGTCTCCTCATGCCTCCGCTTCTCCTCCCACTCCTAAGGGGTTGTTAGCGGAAGTTTTGCGAGGGTGTTCCCCATCTCGATTCTCCTGGTCCGCGGCTCTTTATCTGCTGAGAATCGGGCTGTAGTTTGATTGTGTGTACAAATTTTCCACTAGTAATCGGGTGGTAGTTTGATTGTGTCTTCCTTCTTCTTCCTTCTGCCACCGAAGAATAAGGAAAATCGATTTGCATGTTGCCAACTCAATACTAGTAATCGGCTTGAGGGGCAGACTTATTCTTACTCGTCCTTCGTCTTGGTCAAATCTAACCATAACAAAATGGAGAAGAGACCAGAGAAAATTATTCCATGGCGGCAACATCAACTCCGCCTTGATGCCATTGTCTAGAAACCTAGTTCTCTATGTCGTCATGCCGAGGAAGTTGCTGACGCCATAGTTGTTGCCCTCATCTTCATCAGAGTCGCCATGGAGAAACCAAACCCACCCTACCTCCTCGAGGTCGCCGGAAAGGAGGAGGGGACAAATCCCCAATACCAAGAAGCTTAGCACAGAGAGAACCTAACCCTAATAGGACTCGATCTACTGGAAAACTTATTAGAGAAACGGATCCCCACTCTCTCTGGCCTCCGGCAAGTTGCCGGAGGGGTAAGGGAGGGGGACCAGCAATGGTGGAGGCTGGGGCCTGTGGCAGCGGCGTTCTCGGCTGTGCCCTAGGGCCTCCACTCATTTGTCAACTTCTCTGGAAAGACCAAGGCGACTCAATCACATGCTGATTGGGCTATTTTCTTATAATAATAAGAAAGGAAAGTTAAATGAAATTACTATGTCCTTGTGAGTTCCCATGCACTCCGTTAATATATCTGCTTTAGTTTGTTCGGTTCTTGCACTCTAGTCCATTGTGTCTTGAATGCTCCTTTAACTTTGCTTTGATCCATAGTATCGCTTTACCTGTTCATTCAGTTTCATGCATGGTCCTTAACTTTAATTTGCTTGGGGGTTTCTTTACCTTTCACTTTAATTTAGAACCTGAGCCAAAGGCAGTGCCTTCTGTTCCTTTGCTTGTGGTATGCATCATCGCATCAAAAAATGGCATGTCTAGCTTTCCAAAAAGATAATGGCATAATGCAGTATATCATTCCTTACTTGTGCATGCATCCATTCGAAAAGAAAAGCATCCAATATGGTAGCTGCCTCCTCAGTTGTATATAGTTCACGTGTGCATGGTGGTCATTATTTTTCATTCAGCACATGATACCTCAAACTCTCACGCCCCTGTTCGTTTTTGCAACCTCTCAAGTCTCAACGCTATCACACATCTCACATTGATAGTCTCCACCCTCAACTTATAGAATCAATGATTGTTCATCAGAAACAAGTTAACATTTTCAGTAAAATATTTGTTAAATTACCATATCATACAGTAGAGTATAGCTAGTGTAATAGTGCTTTTGTGGTACTTGGATTAGTGCTAATGCAGAGCGCATGTGCACATGTGTGAGGGTCTGCATGTGTGTAGAAAGAAACATATATAAGCTCCATGCTGTATCCGTAGGTCGGAAATTATACATGTTTGTGCAAAAACAATACCAGTTTGCAGATAAAATAAAAAACTAAAATGCGGAAGAAGAAGAAAAAATAAGGTGGACAGAGAAATAGAGATACAGTTGGGCTAGTTCTTGCCTTGTGGGGAGCAAAATGGACTATGTTCTAATTAGAGGTGCAATGGTATTGAGGTAATTTTCCCCTTATATAGAATGTTGACCACAAACCAGCTAGCAATCCAGCATACGTATGAACCTTTTCGCTCAGTGATTCATCGCACTGAGGGCTAGTTTCGTTACTGCCCTGGCAAATTTGCCTGGCGCAGGGAGCTCCCTTAGGCATCCGATTTTGGACGCCTAGGGTGGAGGCCACCCACTTGCTTGGCAGTCATCAAGCCAAACAGTCCCTAATATCCTAGATTAAAATCACAGCATTTGTATGAAGCTTTATTTTCACGGACATTTTTTCTGGGTCTTTTTCCCCTAAAGCCGGTTTTGTTTTCCTCACGCACCTTCCCCTCCTGTCCATTCTGTGCTGTTTTACTTAGTAGTACCTCCTGGTGAAAAGAATAATTAATGCAGAATAGAAAATTCTAATATAATTTAAAGAAAAAGAATTGAACTTACGATCTTATCTTGGCTTTAAATAGGACTTTTGCAATAAGCCATTGTTGTGTTTGTAAGTTAGTAGACAAATCATTCTATTTGAGCATTAGCTACCAACGATTCAATATGCCTAATAGCCAACAAATCAAACAGCTAGAAGACAAAGTTAAATTAAATGTTTTTATCAAACCATCTCCGCTAATTAAGAATTACAGCATGGGCGATAGGGAGAGGTAGTCGCCTCATACAAGGTAAGTAGAAGAGATACATGCAATGAGTCTGAGTTTTGCTTGTCTGGTCTGCACTCTTGAATACAGAAAAAAAAAAGTGTTTTGCACATATATTTAAGTATGAATTATAGTTTCAAAATGCACTAATATTTTAAAAATAAAGTAGCTAAGGAAACCTATGCATACTTGTCATCAACGAGAATTGGAGGTAAAGTTTAGAGATAAGACTCACAAGGGTTCATCTGAATTTTACTTTTTGTGTTTTGACGTTCATGCTCTTGTTAAAAAAAAAAAGAAATGTTGATTTTGCACTTATTTTTAAAACTTTATGATTTTATCCCTGGATTTTGAAATTAAAGGAAGAGTTGGGCCCTGTTCCATGAAGTCCTATTAATGGTGTTAACTTTTAGATGATAAGACAAATTTACATATGTGATTCTGCGCCTGTTTGTTACAAATCTTTGTAATTTGACCCCTTATTTTAAGATCAAAGACTTAATAGATTTAGTAGGAATGTTGACAACAAAATTAGATACAATTTGGTCCATACATATTATTTCAAATCTATGCAAAATTTGTCAACTTTTGCAAAATTTTAATAGCATTTATGCCAAAATCTAGATAAACACATTTTATTGCAACAATTTCGGTAGTAGCATGGGTTGCCGCCGTTGAACCAGCCGACGTAGCCGTAGGCGCTGCTTGTGAAGTTGAGGCACTCGCTGTTCTTGCTGACATAAGCCGAAGTCCGACCGCTTCGCCTCCGCCACGCACAAGGATTGTTGAGCGTCCAGTCCCGGACAGCGGATAGAAGCAATAATTTGAGAAAAATAAAAGGAAAAATAAATCGTACAACATAGCAGAGAGCACAGAGATGCACAAACTAATGGAGCAACACACGACACATTAGGGGGCACACAAACATCAATCCACCAGCACCGCATATCAGGGCGCTGCCCAAAATGGCGAAATCCTAACGACAGAAAATTCTGAACGCGGGCAGAGCACTGAGTAGTAGTACTTCTGCTCGTTGAGGGCGGCCTCGCACTCGTCAAAGAACGTTAGGTTTAGTCCCATATCTGTAATTGATGATAGAGGGGCACAACATATAAGGCGGGGACAACCATCAGCTATCAAACTAATCTTTTGGGTTGAATTAGGCCCAAGGCCTTGGTATATTGTGGGCTCCGGTGGACTTGGGCCTGAGGGGCACCGGCTCATATATATAGCGGGTCATGCCGGATCTGCTATGCACGAGAACAAGTGGTACCGGAGCCCATGGTCGAAAAACCTGAGGTTGTTAGGTTTAGTGTTGTATCGGTAATTGATGGTGGAGGAGCATGACGGGGGAGCCCGTTAACCTCTAGGAGGTCACACGGATTGTGTGTGACATGGAGCATTGGGCTTTGGGCCTGGAGAACGTCTTCCGGAGATCACACGAGGTTGTGTGATATGAAGAGTTGGGCCTGATGTGTGACGAGGGAGATCGTTAGAGTTAGTCCTACATCGGTAAATGATGGTGGAGGAGCACAACATAGAGATTGTTAGGTTTAGTATTACATCGATAATGATGGAGGAGGTCATATGGCTAAATGATGGTGGAGGTTTAGTATTACAGGTTGTGTGATATGAAGAGTTGATGTGAGGAGGAGATCGTTAGAGTTAGTCCTATGGGTAAATGATGGTGGAGGAGCACAACATAGAGATTGTTAGGTTTAGTATTACATCGATAATGATGGAGGAGGTCATATGGCTAAATGATGGTGGAGGCTTCCACTGTGCTTCCTATACCTCTTTGTTCTCATCTTCCAACCCTAAGACCTTCCATGCATCATGCTTCCCACTTTCACTATGGCTGCTAGAATCCAGACTGAAGGACAAAGTGTGGCAGAACCGCTTGATCTAATGCCCTTCTAAGTACTTGTTTCCATTAGACACTAAGTATCCAGGGGAGCACACTAAATCATACTGTTCCATCAAGCACACCCAGAGGGAGAACTCGAATATCCACCTTTTTCATCAGGATCATAAATGAGTGGATAAAGCTTACAACATTCTAAACCATTTCTTATATCACTTTATTACAACATCAGAGTATTAAACAAGTTGATTACAATAGCGGAATAAAAACATATGATCAGAGTTTCAGCAGAATTAAGGATTTATTTTATAGTCACTGCACCAAACAAGATTTGTAGGGGTGGCTCAAAGGCATTCATAGGGGCGGTTTCCCCAGCCGCCGCTAAGCAAAATTGTATTTACAAATCATGATTTGTAAGGGCGGTTGGCCAGCCGTCCCTACAAATCGATTTGTAGGCGTGGCTCAATATCCAGCCGCCCCTACAAATCGATTTCTAGAAATCGCACAAAAAAGGCAAAAAATGATAGGCCCCCACCGTCAGACCACCCATCCGGCGGTTCGTATCCGGCCATGGGGGGTTCGTACCCATGACCTAACCCTCATGCGTACCCCCCTCTACCACTGCACCTCACACTCACTTATGTTTATATTCCAAAACATATTATACTAAACCGAGTGTAAATCACTACTACAATCTGCAAGTTTCCCTAAGTATTCCTAGGGAAAGGCCATAAAACCGTGGGGAATAAGTTTCCCTAGGGTATTTCGTAGGGAAAGGCCCCTAGGGCAGAATTCGAAGGGGAAAGAGAAGGTTTCCCTACGGTTTTTCGCTAAAACCCTAGGGAAACATTCTTTCCCTAGGGGTTCTCCCCCCAAGGAAACTTCCTCGGATGGCATAGCACGTTTCCTTAGGACTCTTTCCCTAGGAATCAAAACTCTAGGGAAACATTATATCATAGAAAACAAATTTATATTCAAATTCAAATGTAGAAATATTTCAAATTGAAATTCACATGGACCATAATTAAGCACTCATTTCATTCAATCCATAACCACAAAACCATACATTTAGATTTATAATATTATCACAAATCCACAAATTCATAACTCCAAATCCATACATTTAGAGTTATAATATTACCACAAATCCACAAATCCATACATTGGATGTAGCTACTATATACAACCATGCAAACATTCCAGCAGTGTCCAATGTAATCGCCATGTACAATCTTTCTTGTGATGTACTTCCCCAAGCAATCGAACCAATGAGAGTAGAGAGCTTGAATGTCTGCACGCTTGCCCCTCTCCACCATCAGTGTCAGCTCAGCTCGGTGACTCTCCTACAGCCAAAACCACCATAAATCATATGCAGACATATATGCACCTTAAGCTAAATTGTATGGTGTCACAAGACCAAATGATAGAGCATCAGGATTCAGGCAGTTGCTGCTGTACTGGGAACAATACTAATTATTTAACGATGTCAGTTCAACCTTAATTTATAACATGTCGTATTATTAGCCATTGTCATATTAGTTCCACATTCAGATTGTTCAGCTACAAACGTTAGATTCTGGGCAATTAAGTTTTTCCATACAATGAAACAAGGTAGCAGGTAAACATGCTGACATTTTGGAATGCAAATTATGCTTGCAAAGTTTCATGTAAAATCTTAGCAGCATTCATTGACCATTAGATTGCAACTTTTTTCTGGTTACTTTTGCACAAGATAGTTTCTCATACTGAAGGTACATGGTCACAAAGATAATAAATGTCAAATCATGTAGAAAACTATGACATAAAATTTTGGAAATTTGAAGCCAAATACACACCTGTAGGAAAACGATAGCAAGCTTGGCAATCTGCAAATCCCTTTACATTATAGAAAGCCCTGCTGGGTTCCTGAAAAAACAAATCAAAGCTATCTAAAATGGTTCAGAGGATGTCTGGCTCAGTTATACTAGTACAAAAATCGGCATATTTGGAAATGTTGGCTCAGTCGATGCAAGATAAACATGTATCATAAGAGCAAAGGTAAAAAATACATCAGGTAACCAAAATTTTTCATTTTGGATGCAAACTTGTAAAACCTACACAAGAAAAAGGTTTGAACCATTGACACCGGAGCAAGGAAACAACATCTGCACATGAAGTGGGTCAAATTTACAAAAACTACACAACAGTCAAAATTTTATGAGTCCATTCATTTAAACTCATTCTGCAATAATGTTGAGCTGCTCACAATATTATATATAAAAATGTAGATGCCTGGTTTCTCCTGTAAGGAGCAACAGAATACATGAGAAACTGGAAATCACAAATTACCAGGCTGTAGATCGAAGGTTCGAATAAAGAATTGCGTGGGCTGGGAGATAGCGGAAGAGGGATCCTTGCAGCCATTTGTAGGCAGCGCGGGGGAACGAGAGGGAATGGCGGCGCAGCGATGGGACGGAGGCAGCTGCGGTGGCCTTCTCCACGCGGGGGGCGCGGGGGAGTGGCGGCCCTAGGTCAAAGGTCGATTTGTGGCAGTGCGCTCGTCACGGGAGGCGGATGGAGGAGTGGCGGCGGAGTCGGGATGTTGCGCCGAGGGAAAGATTTGTTAACATGGACGTTTCTATTCCTCGAGGAAAATATAGGGAAAGTAATCTTTCCCTAGGGTTTTGTTCTCAACCCAAGGGAAAAAAAGTGATGGCGGTAGGGAAAGAAATTACCCTACAAATCGATTCTAGTAGTGAATTGATTATTTGAGGCCCTAAATGAATTAAAATGGTCAACTACAAAGTTTCATAACTTTTTAAGATCTACAACTTTCATTTAGGTAGTTTCTCCATCCGAGGTCATTTACAAAATTTAAATTTCAAATTTGTAAAAGTCAAACATAGTTTTGCATGAAAGATGTTTCCAAATCAAAAACTTATTTGCCTCAAAATCTACAATTTTTATTTGGGTTGTTTCTCCAATCATTTAAAAAATTTAAATTTTAGTACTTCATTTAAATTATTTGCGTTATTTGTAGGGGCGGCTCAATATCCAGCCGCTCCTCAGACAAAAAATTCTACAAGAAGCTCGTTTGACATTTAGGGTGGCTCAATATAGAGCCGCCCCCAAAAAAAAAAAGGCTGCATTGGGTTTAAGAAAATAATGGGTAGGTTCAGTCAGCGGGCCACCAAACACTTTGCCATGTTTAGCCTAAGAGGTTTAAGAAAATAATGGTTTAAGAAAATAATGGTATCATCAGCATATAGAGATATTCGTAGCTTAGTGAGCCTTCCACATAGTGGAGAGAGGATCCCATCCTAGGTTGCAAGGTCTAGCACCTTCTGTAGTGCGTCAATAGAAAGGATGAAGGGGTATGGGGATAGTTGGGTCACCTTGTCTCAGCCCCCTCGCATGTTTGATTTTCCTTCCGGTCGTCCCGTTAAGTAGCACCATAGAGTGGGAGGTTTTGAAAAGTAGCGTTATCCAACCCCTCCATCTTGATCTAAAACCGCGGTGCTCTAGCATCTCAAAAATTTATTCCCTTGAGACTGTATCAAAAGCTTTTCAATTGTCCAACAAAAAAATAGAGCCGGTGTTTTGGTGCGGTGATATGCCCAAGCTAGGTTCCTCACATACATGAAGTTATCATGGATGCAACGACCTTTGATGAAGGCACTTTTGGTAGTCGACATCAGCCTGTTGATATTGCATGATAGTTCGATAGCTAGTGTCTTTGTTTAATGAGTGTACTAAAGCTAACTGGTCTAAAATCTTTTGCATGCTCAGCCACTTCCAACCTCGGAATGAAGACAATGTTGGTTCCATTGAGGTGTTCCAAAGGCCTAGCGTGCATGTCGTAAAAGTAGTTCATCCATGATGTCACCTTTGATGATCTGCCAACATCCCTTATAAAAAGGCTCCATTGAAGCCGTCCTGTCCTGCCAGCAGTAATTTTTTTGTGTATTCAATTTCCTCCTTAGAGAACAGTATATCCATGGCATCATCCTCAATTCTGCACAAATCTAACCTCTCCCAATCCATCACTTGCGAACCCAACAGATCAACATAGAAATGATAGAGGATCTCCTCCTTCTCATCATGCGACAATACTATGCTGTCTGAATCTATTTCTGATACACAATGAGATTGTGCTGCGCCATCCGTATGCTCCCTGGTGGAATAACTTTCTGCAAGCATCCCATTCCCTGATCTGGCTAAGCTGCGAGCTTTGATGGAGATGCTAGCGTTCAATCGCAGCCTTGTCTGAGTTCTTGCCGTAGTTCTAGCTCAGGCTTAGATAAAACCCTTGATTCCTGGGCAATGTCGAAGCTAAGTGTCACTTCATTTGCTAATAACATGTGCGTTCAGGCATAGGCATCGCTGAAGAGTGTCTTGCTGCAATCAGCCAGGCAACGAGCCGTATTTTGTAGCAGATTATGAAGTATCATCAATGGAGACGTTCCATGGACCAGAACGGTCTTGACCAGGTGACTGCCACAATGTCAGAGAATCCAGGTATCCGGGTCCAAAACTGCTCAAATTTGAAAGTTTCCCCTCTCGGCCGCTGCTGCTGGTTGAAAAGGAAAAGGGGGCAGTGGTCTATGAGTGAGCAGGATAGCGCTTGTAGGCTGATGGCTGGGAAAATGTTTGCGCAGTCTTGGTTGTAGAACACTCTGTCTAGGTGTACCAAGGTTGGTTTAGCTCTCCCATTGCTCCAGGTGTACCTTTTGTTTTGCAACCTTGGCTCAAAGAGCTCGCTGGCATCCAAGGCACATCTGAATCTGCTCATAAGTGTGCGATTAATGTTCCCATTGTTTTTGTCCCATGCTTCATATATTGAAGTCCCCCAAGCATAACCAAGGTATGCAGGCTTCTGGCTGGCAACTTATGAGCTCAGTAAGGAAATCCATCTTTGCATTGTGTTCTGTTGGGCCATAGACTGTTGTGATCATGAACAAGCTGTTGGTTAATCTCATTGTGAGCTCCATAGTTATAGAGTAATCCTTCTGATCCAGTTGTCTTGCTATCACCAAGTCTTGGTTCCAAGCCACCACCACTATATGCCGCCTCTGGTGGAATCTGCTGCTGGCAAGTAGTCTAACATCCAACTAGTATGTCCCAGGAATTCCAAGCCTAACAGATCATCGATGTAACATAGTTTTGTTTCCTGGAGGCTGACTATATGTGGCTTTGCTTGTTGTATTAACAGTTCCACTGCCTGACGTCACACTACACAGTTGAGGCCATGGACGTTCCAGTTCAGTAATTTTCCTTTCATTGTCATTCATGAGGAACAAGTAACCAAATAAGCAAGCAGTCAAACATCATGTGGACAGCAAACCGAGCATTGTTACCAACTTACTACATCTTGCAAAGCTGAATAGCACACCCTCACAAACGTCACCTCTAGGAAGAGCCCCACCTAAGGTTCCACCATGGGCCAGCGACATATTCAAACAGCACAAACCCTCATAGCACATCACAATGGAATTCAAACCTAACTGGAGCGCCAGCACTAATGGTACACTAAGATTCATTGATAATTGAAAAGGCTACATCCACCTTGGCTTTAGCTACTGACCCTTCAAGGGACCTCCATCTCCGCTGTTCCTGACTCTGCCACCATTGCTGCAAGCACCTTAGAGAGCTTCTTGTTTCCCAGGCGGCACTACCGGAATCCGGATCTTTGCCGAGTGCCGGGAGCTTTGCCATGTGCTATATATCGGGCACTCTGCAAAGAGGGCTTTGCCGGCAGAGCCTTTGCCGAGTGGGCTATGCCGTGGGTGGCACAAGGCAAAGCATTTGCCGAGTGCATTTTGGGCTTTGCCGAGTGCCCCCGGGTGGCTGCTCTGATTGCCTTGATCGCCTGTGTTGGAAGATCCAGCCCAAAAAGATCAATGTACTCTCTGACAGCAGCATCTAGCGCCTCGGTCAGGTTCTTGATGATCTGTAGCTCATGCATGAGCTTCATCTGGGCACGTTGTGCCACCGGCACCGGGAACGGACGAGCGGCTGGCGCATGCTTGAGTGAGTGGATGCCATTACCCGATTGTGGTCTCTGGCGCTGGACAACCGATCGCGTTGGGGGGGTGAAGCAGGTGTCGGTAGCACTGGTGCAGCTGCACCCCTAAAAATCCCATTGCAGAACTATTAGAGATGGCTGTCACCGGCGACTCCTGCACATCAGTCTCATAGCCCTCATCCGTGACCTGCCCTCCAGTATTGGTGTACCCCATAGCTCCATCTGCAGGGATATTATGAACCCTAAATCATTTAAGTACAATTCTTAGCATTATTTTAACAACTTCTTAACTTTAAATTATACTTTATCATAACTAAATCATTTATGAAAGGCGGCAAAAAGCTTTTGCCGGATTTTTATTAGACGATAGAAAAGAAAAAATCATAGAATCAAAATTAAAAGAAGACCACTGCAACTCTCAGAAACCAGTCTACTACTACTCTCTAAAACATCTGCTACTCTACTACTAAATGAAGAAAAAACACACCTTAAAACCCAAGAAACAAACGAGATCAACTTCTCAAAATACAACTCATCCCAAGGAAATAGAAAAGTGTACAAAACAACTCCTGCTTTAATGATTAATCTCCGCATTTGATCGGTTGGCCCACTGAAATTGAATCAATTCCTCTTTGCATAGGAAAGCCACCTCCCTTGGTTGCAAGCTTTTGTTTTGGAACGTTCTTCGATTCCTTTCCTTCCAAAATGTTCCACCAAAAATAGATTTTGAGTCCATCAAACTTTCTCTTATTGGATCTTTCTATCTTTGCCTGACATCATCGCCAATACTTGTGAAGTGGACCACTTGTACCAACTGTGTCTACAGATGAAAGTCCATACCAGGATTTCAAGCATGTCCATACTTGTCCAGAAAAGGTGCAGTCCTTGCACAATTGCGTGGGCGTTTCAGGATCAGTACCACAGAGCTTGTAGATGGGATCGTGTTGCCAATTCCTTTTCATCAAGTTATTCGCTGTATCTGTTTATGAAGTAGTGTCTATGCAAAAAATCTGCATTTTGGCTCGGCCTTAGCTTTCCAAATTGGCATGATCTTTAGTTTGCTAAATGACCCCTCAAATTGAATGTTGTATGCGCTTTTGGATGTATATTCCCCATCAGCAGTCCATCGCCATATGATGGTGTCTTCTCTATTGGTGTCAATTTGAATGAGATTTACCTCCTCCCGAGTGAAACATATTCTTGTATTTCTACCGGCGTTAAGATAGGCATGATGTGTGAAATCCATTTGTTCTCTTGTAGCGCCTTGAGCACGGTGATTTTTTTCCTCTTGGCTTTTTTAAAAGATTTGGGGCTATGGACATTGGAGCTGTTCCATTCGCCCACGATGATGTCCAAAACTGGGCTGTCCTACCGTCACCAATTGAAACTATCATTGAGGCAGCAAATAAGTCTGTCTCTGCTATCTCATGGAAGCTCCAGTTTATTCCATGCCCTATCTTTATGCCGCCACCTAAACCATAGCCAACGTAGCGGTAAGGCTCGCACAAAATGCTCCACATCTTGGATCCCTAGGCCATCTTTGATCTTTGGGCGACAAGAGGTTGGCCAGTTGACTAATGAGTGACCTCCATACACTTTGTCCATTGTCTCACCCCTCCGGAGGAAACTTCTCCTCGGACGATCGATCCTTCTGATTAACCACTTAAGCTCGGGAAAGACAGTCATATGATAAATTGGTTGTGATGACAAAACCGTTTTGACCGGTGTTTCTCTTCCCGCCGACGATAGGAATTTTCCTTTCCATCCTGGAAGGCGTGCCCCAATCTTATCCAACAGAGGCTGGACATCTATTTTCCGTAGTTGACGACATGGAGTGGGAGTCCGAGGTACTTCTCAGGGAAGGTGCATACTTTACCATGGATGTTTTGGAGCACGTGTGAGATCGTGTTGTCGTTCACTCTTATTGGATAGATCTCTAACTTTGATATGTTGATTTTTAACCCTGAGCAATCCCCAAAAAAGTTTTGGATTTTGTTTAGATGATCGATCTCTTGACTATTCTGGGAGGCAAAGATGGCAGCATCATCCGCGTACAAAGAGCAACGTAGGTTTGCCGCCTTTGGTAAAACAGGGCATATAACACCTTGATTTGCCGCAATCTAAATGATGCGTTGGAGCGGGTCAATTGCCAGTATAAACAGAAGGGGGGAGAGGGGGTCTCCCTGCCTAAGCCCTCTTTCATGCCTGATCTCTTTGGTCGGTTGCCCATTGAACAAAACTTTGGAACTCGCCGTGCCTAGTAGGTTGGCAATCGAATCCCTCCATTGCCTACGGAACCCCAAGTTTTCCAGCACCTCCAGCATGAAATTCCAACCAATTGAGTCAAAGGCTTTAGAGATGTCTAATTTAATGAAAAGGGTTGGTTTTTTCTTTTTATGTAATAGCTGAATGACCCTTTGCACATAGATGAAATTGTCATGTATGCATCTCTTTTTGATGAAGGCGTTCTGAGTGTTGGATATTAAATTGTTCATGTCTGGCGCTAGCCAGTTTGTTAGAAGTTTTGTGATGATTTTTGTAACACTGTTGATTAAGCTGATAGGCCTATAATCTGATAGCGCAGCTGCATCCTGTCTTTTGGGTAGGAGAATGATGTTTGCTGTGTTAATCAAATTTAGTTTTGAGGTCTGATTGTTGAAAAAGAAAGTGATTGCCTGAACCAAATCTTCCTTGATGATGGACTAACATTTCATGTAAAAGCATCCAATGAAGCCATCCGGGCGGATGCTTTCTCTGGTGGCATGTTTTTTATAACAGCTTCAATCTCTTGCATGGTAAATGGTGCGTCAACATCGTTTAGATCATGGCATTGATAACCCAGCTCAGCCCAGTTAATGGCTTTAGTCTGCACACTTGGGGTACCCAACAGATTGGTGAAATGATTGTGAGCTAATGATAACTTGTTTTCTTGTGAAACAACCTGGCCCAATTCTCCAATGAGGGCTGCTATGAAAGTCTTCTTCTTCCTGTTGTTCGCCTGCATATGGAAGAACCGGGTGTTTGTGTCCCCTTTCCGCATCCAAGTTAGTCTCAAGTGTTGTCTGGCACGAGTTTTTTGAATTGCCACCATTCCCAAGGCCTTTGCCTTTTGGTATTTTTTGAATTCAAGCTCGTCCAGAGTGAGCGCCCTATCTTCTTGTGCTCTTTCTAAATTTGACAGCATTGTCAATAAAATGGCCCAACTAAGTCTCCAGCCACCCATGGATTTCCTCCTCCAGTTTTTTAGAGCTTTCGATGTACGCAGCATTTTGACATGGAGACGTAGTAGGGCATCTTGAGTGTTCACTGGTTTGGTCCATGCTTCATTAACCACCTTGGTGAAGCCTTGCATTTTGGTCTAGTGGCTTTCAAATCTAAAACCCCTATAGAAGCCGTGACTAATGTCTCCTTGAAGGAAAAGCGCTCTATGATCTGATCCCAACGAGGCCAATGCTCGCAAATCTGTTTTTGGGAACCATTCTAGCCATTCCACCAAAACAAATAGGTGATCAATTCTAGTCATTGTTGGGGAGTCTTGATCATTACACCATGTATAAATCTTGCCCCTCAGTTCAATTCTAACTAGTTGAAGGTTGTCGATGGTTGATCTAAATCGGTTAATCATGGGCAAATACAAACGTGTATTATTCTTTTCTTGCGCATTCAGGATCATATTGAAATCTCCCAGCATCAGCCAAGCGGGCAAAGATTGAGTGCATAAATTAGTAATTTCTTGGAGGAATAAGATCTTGTGCGCATCACTCTGTGGTCCATATACACCTAATATGGTCCATGTTTTGTTTTCTGCTAGCATTGTGATGTTTGCTGATATTGTATGCTGTGTACAAATAGGATTGCTTAGAGTGAAGGAAACGTTCTGATGCTGCAGTGAGAATTCCTCCGCTCACTCCCACAGATGGCAGTAAAGCCACAATTTTTTGCCATATCCGCCCCGATCGTGTCCACCAGCAGACCATGAGTCCATGCACTAATTTTTGTTTCCTAGAGGCAAGCAATAGTGGCGCCGGAAGTGATGATTTGATTGCGGACAGACGCCCACTTCCCTAGCAGCCATCATGCCTGGAGCTTCCCCAGCAGCCCTCAAGCCGCTTCCCTTCTTCTGCATCCCGGCCTCCTGCTCAATGAGGTACTGGATGGTGTCCATCTTCTTCTTCTCAATCGGCCTTGCAAAGTGCTGCATATAGAATTCAGCATCAACATTAGTATCTGTATCTTGCTTGGTCTCCGGGTTATTACCCCCTAAGTCCCCCAACTTTCTCACTAACAACTCCTGTGCTATTTCCAGCATTCCTTTCCCCGAGTTGGCAACAGCCTTCTGTGCAAGTCTAGAGCTTGGACGCTTGCTCGAGCATGTTGGTTCAATATTATCAACGTTAATAGGCTGTTGTGGTCTGGGAGTGAGGAGGGCTTGAGGAAGTGTTCTCGTGATCGAGTTGAAAAAGATGTCAATGGTTTCTTGATTTTGATCTCTAATGTTATTATTGCCTATGTCTTCCACCAAAGATTGGTTTTGTGCATTGGCTTCAGTTGGCACAGTAGATGGCACCTCCAGAGTGGGATTTGGGTTTGTCGAATCTAATTCCCCATCTACTATATTACAACTCATAGGATCAGTGGGGATGATCGAGAGCCATGCCGAGTTGCTTCTCCATCACAGCCTGTTGCTCCTTGTCCACCTCCTGTCCATTCTTGAGTGTATCCAACTGCAGGAGTAAAGCAAGAGTCTGCATTAGGCCAATTGCCAATACTGTCTGCTTGCAAGGTACCTGATGGAGGTGAAGTATTGAGGCCGATCTCACTTGGTGCACTATTGGCTGTAGCCACTCCCTCATCAGAAGTCACTTGAACCTTCTATGCCCCAACAGCATCGTTGATGCCGTTCTGGCCATCATCGAATATCAGCACCTTGCTGATCTGTAGGTCCTTCTGAATACCGTTGTCCTCCCGTTCCTCACTGCTACTGTCTGTTGTCCCTATGATGTTTTCTGTTAGCATCGGAATACAGACATTGGTTTGGAGAGGGAGGGAGTTACCCATGATGAGCTGAATGCTGTCGTCGGGGATGGTCTTCCTCCTGGGCTTTAGCTCCTTTGCAATAGGGTCTACAAAGGATACCCTCTTGGTCCCCTTTTCCTTCTTCTTCGCCTTGACCCTCAAGACCTGATGGACCACCGTTGCCTTCCTGTTCCTATGCAGTGGCGACCCCCCACGCCATCTGTTGGAACTTATGGAATCTTCAGCACCTCCTCTACAACACGAGTTCCTGGCCCAGGCTGACAAGATGTGGTGTCGGCGGTGTCCTTGGTGGCGGCCCTCTTCATGGTTGTCGTCGTCCTGGCGCCTCCTGTCCTCGCGTGCACATTCCGGGCCACGACCGCGCTCCCAACGCTCGCCCTTCACGTCCGGTACGCCGTAGTCCCAGTCAAAGACCCAGCGGCCCTTCCGGTTTGCGGCCCTCAGAAGCCTTCCCGGATTCCGCAGGAAGGAGGGATCTTCCACCACTTCGACATGGTTGCAGAGCATGTAGACTTGGCCGCGTTTGAGATCTTCTGGCTCGTCCTAGTGGGGGTGGATGGGTTTGTGACCGTGAGCACCACCTCAGCCAGGATGCCAAAGGGGTTGCTGCACCATGCCCACAGATCGAAGGACCTCGTGCGCTGGTGCCTCCTGGTAGTCTCTTCAAGGAAGTGGATTGCACAGCTCCTACCGAGCACCTTGGTGACCACATCTTCCGCCCAGCAGTGCAGCGGAACGCCCTTGATGCGGACCTTGACATGAAACTCCCACTTGACGACCTCGGCATAGCGGAGCTCGTTCCAGCGGGCGAACTGGAAGCGGCGGCCATTGTTGGGGAGGATGCCCACCGCCACTGCCCGCTCCCTGTCCCTCGGGTTGTTGAAGATGACCAAGAATTGCTCAGGGTAGTGCTTGAGGATCTGCACGTTATCGTGGTGGATGTTGAGCTAGTTGGGTAGGGCGTCCCCAGGTGATGCGGCTCGGTGTCGTGGCTGTTGACCGGGACCTTGCAAGTCGCCGCCCGGTTGATGAGCTCGTCCTAGCGTCGGCGGATGGCACCCGTTGCCGAGACCGTGCAGTAGGCTGATAGGCCGAGCCGCCTGGCACGGGGTTGCCAGGGTACCTTGGCACCACCATGGCCTCCTTCCCCTTGACAACCTCCGTAATGGAGTGGTGATCGACCCTGGACACTCTGTTGGGCTTGTGCTCGTTGTTGCTAAGACTGGTGTTGGGATGGCTCTGCTCCCCCGGGTTCCTCTTCTTATATTTCAGATCTTCATGGGCACACCTTAGCTCTATGCCCGTAGTGGCAACATCTCCAGCACCTTGATGGACGGTGGCAGACCTGGGCAAGATGGTTAAGGGAAAAGCAATTGAAGCACCTGCCTTCCTTCTATCTCTTGAAGTATACTGAATCCGACAAAGAGTCACCAAGACGATTTGAATTTTGCTTGGTCTGTCCCTCTGGATCTTGCCTCTTCAGGCGATGGAGCTTTGCTGGCTCCCACTCTTCTTCAGGCTCGGCATTATTGCCCCACGGTGGAGCGTTGGAGAGTGCAGCGGCCGTCGAAGTGAATGAGGTATCCTTCGAGGAGCTGTGGGTAGCCTGAGCACTGTGGAGGCTATGGACCTTTCCTAGATAGGATGAGGGCGTATTGAATCATCTCCACTTCCTAGGAGTCCCTGCTTCTGCCCCATGGTTCCTGGATCTGGATGAACACCGTTGAATCATCTCCACTTCCTTAAAGGTGATGGAGATGGTCCCTGCTTTTGCCCTGTTGCAGTGTTGCCGGAGAGGACTGCCTCCCACCTCTTCAATGCCAACACCGTCCTCTCTCTCTGGCTGCCACCTGCCTCCTGCCGACCATCTTAAATGGGCTTGGGATGGAGATTGGCGGCTGCCTCTGACCGTTGCTTTGAAAAGTAGATGGGACTCTGCCTTGAGACCCTTTCAAATCCTTCAGGATATAGCCAGCTGGGTTGTTGTTGAGGATTTTAAATGGCAGATCTGGCGGATTTTGGGTTTCCTCGTTGGGAGGTTGCACGCCCGGGGGTGGCACGGGGTCCTCCATCAGTTTCCTCCTCATCCCAAAAGATGAGGAACACTATTACATATAACCATTTAAAAAGTCATTTATATCAATTATTTTGTGGTATCATAGGATTGTAGTATCGGGATATGGGCAGTGGTTGATACTAGGTATCATTGGTATTGTTTCGACCCAGTAGGCTGGTACCCTAAGATGCTGGTGTATTCACTCACAAACCATGTCTGCAGCACCCGCTGCCCTGCAGGGCACGACGTCAATGTCCATCCTCGTGACCCGATCTAAAAGCTCCGCATCCTGGGTTTCCTCTGGGAGTTGCACGCCCAGCACAAAGATGATTTCCTCCTGGCTGAAGATGAGGTGGGCTGCCACATATATGGGCCTCTGCATGGGCAGTGGTTGAAGTGCCGGCCCAGAGGCTGGAGACTGGTGTATTCACCAGCGAACCATGCCTCTCCTCGCTGCCCTGAGGGATCATGGGGTTGAACTCGGGCAGGGCACTCCTGGATCATGTGGTGTCGCAGGCAGCGATTGGTGTTGGCGTCACTAGTCGCCCTAAGGGTCCTAGTACGGGCGCTTGAGGTGCTGCGAAAATTGAGTTTGTCTGTAGAAGCCCCGATTGCCGCCCTGGCTTGCCGGCGAGTGCAAGCGATGGCGTTCCGACTCTTCCGATGTGTACGACAGGAACACCCTCTCATGCCCCAAATGTGCTGGGAGGGGTGCATCATGCGTCCAAGATCCATCGGCTCCAGGTCACCCTCCAACGCCCAGCGGTACGTTGGCGGCGAGCTTGTGCACATGCACAGCACGCTCTGAAGAGCAACTCGGGAAGACTTGGTGGGCTCTTGAGGTCTTCAGTGTGTCATGTCAGGGGCGCAGGCCCCTGTGGCCATTATCGTGGTCGCGGTCCCAACGTGCTAGTGGTGCTACAGGCGGGCGATAGGTCCCAGGATCAACATGCCTGTCTAAAGCTGGGCACCCGTCCAGAATGACGTGCGCTAAGGTGAATGCGATGAACCTTGGCCCAAAGTTGCCATGCTCAGATGAAGTCCCAGAGCCTGATGCTCCTGGGGAGCATTGGCTCCATACCTCATAGCCTACAGGATGAACCAGGATTACCTTATCCCTCCTTCCCCACCAGTGCCAAGGATGAGCCCGTTGATCAACCTTGGCCTGGCTGGCCCTTGCAGAGAAGAAGGCGTACTCCATTGATCCTGGGAGCTCATCTGGGTCCTCTATCTCAGGATGCAAGTGGCGCGGGGCTTCATGCAAGCCCGCTTTGCCCGCCCCGCAAAAAAAAAAAAAAAAACATTTTGGACAATACAGATGTCCTGCTTTACTATTGCGGTTTGAAGCATGCCGACCTGCTAAGCCCACCGAATGGCAGCAGGGTCCTGCAAAGACCTGCTAGGTGTGACTAAGGTTCAAACCCAACAGGTGAGTAGGTCAGTTGTCTCATGCACTAAGGTGCGACTATCCAGACGGTTGAGGATGCTCCATAGCCACATTGACGTGGTACCACCAGGTGCACCCAGTGGCTCCTGCTGCTGATTGCCATGGTCGGATTGGGAAGGTCGAGCCCCCAATCTCAATGAATCCCTTGTACACGGTGCGGTCACGCTCGCCAGGCAACTCGAACTCAGCAAGGAACTCTTCAGGCCATGGCGAGTGACGCTGATGTTGTGCTGTGGTATGTACAGCTGCCCCCAAAGGGCGTAGGCGACCTCCAAGGTGTTCAACTGGTAGACCTCCAAGGCGTTCAACTGGTAGCCACGGGGTGTACTCCATTGCCTTCAGGATGGGCAATGGGGGTGGTGTTCGGGGATGGTGATTGCGGGGTGGGAAGGCAATGTGGCTTTCAATGCTGTCTTGCGGGAAGGTGAGCCTGGAGCGAAGCAGAGCGAAGATGGTTGGCGGATGGGATGGGCGTGACCGAGAGAAGTGGCCAGTGCCGCACCGCAATTAGATGGTCAGAGGCCAGGCACCTATAGCCGCTTGCCATACAGTGATGGCTGCTCACTCTTCTTCTCCATCTGCTTGTCATTAGCATGGGATGGCTCCCCGAGCTCCCAGCACTTTTCAGAGGGGGAGTAAAGTCCATCCCGGGTTGGATTGGCCAGTGCCTTGGAGCCTTGCTCAGCAGACGTCGAGGATCCCGCAATGGCAGGATTGGTTAGATCCAGCCTTTGCCATACCTTTTTTTGCAGTCGAGGAGGCGAAGTAGGGCGCACAGGCTAGTGGTCAGGCTGGATCAGGATTGATTTCAACCTGCCCGGTGGCTCCGCGGCAGAGCCTACAGCTCCGCCAGTCCCCGGAGCGGCTGGCGGGGTAGTCATGTCGTCGCAGTGGTATGGGGCGCATAAATGGCAGAGCACGCTGGTGCCTGCGGGCGGGTCTTCAATGTGGATCCACCCGTCATGCCGCGTGCCACCCTGTCATGTCTCTTATCGAATCTGCCGGCAGGCGGCAGGCGGCGGTGTACAAGGCGCGACCCACCGATGCCTGCCCGGCCAGTGTATTGTCCAGCTTCACGCCTGTGGCCGGCGGGGAGCCATTAATGTCCGTTTCTCCCCAATCGACGAGCTCTTCTTCATGGGCTTCCTGCGAGGCAGGGGGTGAGTAAATCTCCGCATCAGGGCATGGAGCGGGGGCATGGGTAGTGACTACTAGAGTGGTGGGTGGCATATTGGTGGTGGTCGCCGGTGTCCAGCGGTGCGGCAAGAGCAGGTGGGTGGGATCTCGGCAGTGCCGGCTCGGCCAAGAAAAAACCGATTTGAAGGGCCCTTGGGCAAGCTAGCCGATAAAGCTCCATTAAATTATTTTTTCAAATGAAAGATTAATATATAGTATGGAAAATAAATTTTAATTTGTAGCATATATTTAGTTCATAAAAAATAATGGTAACATAACAAAAGTTGAAAAGAACAATAACTATTATGACTACCTAAAACAAAAAATATAATGCTTTAGTGCCTTGTAAAAACACCCGTCTTTGGGTATTTCTTGTTGCAAATCTTCAAAAACAATATTAAGATTAATGTCGTCTAAAAGATCATTCTCAATGTTAAACATAGTCAAGCTATTTTTAATGATGCTTGCAAAAAAAGCTATTTTTAATGAAACACATGCTTATGCACGATCGCTAAAAAATAACTCTACCTCTATACAAGCAAAGCGCATACACAAAACAATTAAACAAATAAGAAAAATAGGCTTCACTATTGTGATGTCCCTAGCACTACTTTCTAGCGGTCCATGTTAATTAAGAACTAGAAATTGAAAAATACTAATCGGATGCTGCAAGAGAATAGAAAGTAGCTGCGCCGACGGAAAACAAAACAACATCGCTGGCCCTCGCTCCGCAGCAGGAAGAGGTACCTACCGTATACCATGGCTCGTTAGTTAGGTCTTCAAAGGACCATATTGCCTAATGGAAAAACGTATACATATATACTAATTATCTATATACTTTTGGGCCCCTTACCCTCATGGGCCCCCGGCCGTCGCCCTGGCTGCCCTCCCCCAGAGCCGGGCCTGGATCTCGGGCACTCGGCTCACAGACACGGCTCGCGGCCAAGAAAAAAAAAAATCCTATAGTGAATGCTGAAAATATGGCTGCAGATGATTGGTCCATCGGATTTACGGCCCTGACGTGCAAGGCCTAAGATCGTTTTGCTGAGTAACTAACCGATAGACCCGAATATGTTAATTTCCCGACTATTCCACTAACGGCACATGAAATATTTTTTTGCTGGATATATAAGTAAAGCAATTGGAAAACATAAAATTACTAAATGATTGTTGGACTGTTGGATAGAACCTTCTACAGCTGATGATTAATGGGTAATTATTGAGTTTTAAAAGATTGATGTGTTTCCTGATTGCAAAACAATGGAAGTTACTATACTCATTTCTCTCCATGCACACATGTATAGGTAGTCGGTATGGTGGCATTCAGTTGAAAGGATCTACCTTCATGTCTGATAGTATTTGAATGGCAATATGCTTATATATTTCTTTATGCACGCACGTATAGATGGCCTGCATGGTGATACAGATTGTGCAAGTGTCTACCTTGATTTATTTCTTTTGCATACTTATAAGATAAAATGGATAACTTAGAATAATATGTAGGAGTATATTGGGATATTCATTTTTATAATAAAAGTGGTTGCTAATTTAAGATTGAGGGATTATTGAGTTATTTTTAATATCATACGAGCTGTAGGGAAATATATTGTTGAATTGAAACATTATGGACTGTGATTTTTTATGACAGGTCTGTTTAACAACCTACTATAAAAAATAAGTCCGTATTGAGGCAAAACCTGAAATTGTCTATGTGAGTAATTTGGAAACAAAATTTAGGGGTTACTTTAAGTTAGTTTTTTAAAATAATATATATGTATGATTTAGCTCCAAATTTTCCAGATTCCTTTAAATTACTGTAAACATAGTTTGAATGCCAAGTCAGGGGTTACATTGTATTATCTTTTGCAATGACAGAGACAGTTAATTTATATGTGGAGAGAATCTCTCAAATGATGACCTTTAATTAAAATAGATCTCCTACTTTCTATTTATGAGTTGAAGCTCCCTCTACTTTCTAGGGCTCTATTTTTCAGCACCCAACTTCAACAAAGAGCTCCTACGTTCTATTTGTGACTAGAGGCTCCCTCTACTTTCTAGGCTTCTGTTTTTAGCACCCAACTTCAACAAGAGCTCCTTGAACTCCTGTTTCATTTTTTTCATGATTTAATGTAATCCATAGATATCATTCCTATCACACCACTTTAGTTCAAACTTAAATATTTGTATTCAAATTCACAATTTCAAATAAGAAAATTCAAATTCAAATTGTTCAAATATAAAAATCATATAGGCATGCAAAAATCATATAGGAAAATTACAATAAAACTATAAAGAATGAGTATACTTGCCTGCCATCATGGATGCCTTTGCACTATTGTGTACTAGGCTGTGTACCAAAGGTTTGGATGGAGGCGGTGATGGAGGGCTGGAGGTGGAGGTGTGATGGGATGGAGTGGAGTCGGTGCCAGAAAAAAAAAATATGACATATGAAAAGAAATTCATGGGAAAAAAACTTTAGAGCTGACGGCTCCCTACACACCCCTTGGAGATGAAGCCGAGGGAGGGGATTGGAGCCCTTTATAATGTATAGGGACCCTAGTTGGGACCCTGTAAGACTTTTTTTTTTGTTTGGCCTTAAAAAGCAGAGCATGAGCCTGTTTATGGCCTCTGTTTGATATGCTCTTTTTATAAAGTCATTTTTATCAAACCGAACCCTTATGGTTCACACAAAATGGGCAGGACCCTTTTCCTAGCTGGGTACGTGCTACCAATTTTTTATATTTTTCTAGAGAACTTTTTTTTATCTACCATTTTTTACCTCTGGAACCATGTACACATTCTGAAGGCGATGTCAATACTCAAAACATCACTTATTTACGACTATAGGGGAGCCAAAGCGGTTTCAAATCATACCACAGCTACGTGAAAACTTTCTAAGTGGAACATATAGCACTGCCATTTTTTTCTGCAATTTATACAAACGTATATGCAATTTAAAAAGTATCGTTGTAGCTCAGGGAGTATATATTTAGCAAATGTCTTTTTCCCAGTTAGCATGTATATAACATACCATTTGCCTTTTGGAGTCCTGTTCAAATAGTATTCATGATATTTTTTATGTTGAATGCACTTTGTTGAGAGAAACAAAATAGTTACAGCGTTGTATTTTTCAGGTGGGACTAGGCATTCGCGATTGAGCAGACGAGAGACTGGACGTAAATAATGGATAAAGATGTCTTTAGCCTCGTCGACCGTCTCGCCAATTACCCTAAACATGGGTGGTGCGTGATTACACTCTTTGTTGTTCCTGTCGCTGCATTTATATTTTTCTCAACTGTATAAAGCAATGATATAACGATTGGACGTAGGGATTGCTGCTCAAAAATCACCTTAGGGTTCAGCCTACCGTCGTAACACAAAACATCACTCAAAACCAACTGGTAGAACTGAAAAGCAGGAATATCGCTAAAACTTTGGCTGAAATTTAAAACTTGAGAAATTTTGTGTGAATATTCAAAATCTGAATGAATTTCATGCAAATGCAAAATGAAATTCTCGGTATCACTACTATGGAATCTTCATCATTGCCGATTTTGGCCCCTTGTTGGTAAAAGTGGACGGTAATAACCTATTGTCACCGCTGGTTTCCAACTGAAACCGCGGTGATGATCATGGTTATTACCGCCGGTTCATGTCACCAACAAACAGTGATAATCATTTCCAGAAATCATAAATCAGGTCAAATAAATTGCAAAAGAAAATTTAATCCAGGGAAGCCAAGCATGCTATTTTTTGCCAGGCCTTGCGCTTTACTCCCCTTACAACTGCAGCTCAAGCTTAGTTGTGACAGATGAGCAGATACATTCTTTTTGTATTTACTCTACTGAATATTATAATTATAATTTGAGGCCTGAAACAGATTCAAGTGAAAAAAAATTCACTAGAAAGTTTTAGATCTCGTCGAGATTTACAACTTTGCTTTGGATCGTTTTTTCCATACAAGGTCATTTTGAAAATTTGAATTTCAAAATGTGAGAACTTCAAATAGAATTTTGGGACCACAAATGATTTCCAAATGAAAAAGTTGTTAACATGATCTATAGCTTAGCTTCTGGTTATTTTTCCTTCGAAGGTCATTTGTAAAATTTGAATTTCAAATTGTGAAAACTGCAAATAGAATTTTAGGATCATAAGTGATTTCAAATGAAAAGGTCATCAACTACAAAGTTGTAGATCTCATCAGGACATACAACTTTGCTTTTCGTCATTTCTCCATCCGAGTTCATTTGAAACAAAATTTCTCCTTTTAGGTTGGTTGCAACTAGTGGTATCTGTTGCAACTGGTATTGTAATGAATATTTGAGGTATTAATTTGAATTCAAATGAAAAAAATTTCAACTACAAAGTTGTAGATCTCATCGAAATATACAACTTTGGTTTTGGTTGTTTCTTCATCCAACTTTGTGCGGATAATTCAAAAATTTTGAATTTCAAAACATGAGAACTTCAAATAGATCATTTGGACTGTAAATGATTTCAAATGAAAACTAGCTTGACTACAAAGTTATAGATCTCATCGAAATTTACAACTTTGATATAAATTTTATCTCCATCTGACTTGATGCAAAATGTTATTAATTTTACTATGCTGCACCATGGTTATCACCGGTGGTTTGTAATACAAACCGTTGGCGATAACCGCCCCATTTTCACCAACGGTTTTGTTCAAACCTGTGGTGAAAATGTTTTCTGTTGTACTGTATATACATTTGGCCCTTAGTAGCTGGTAGGACAAAAAATCAACTAAAATCATGAAATATTGGTCTGAACCTTGACATCACCTTGATAACTACCATGAATAAACACCTCAAATGCCTAGAAACACGGGCTTGCCATCACTACTAGCCATACAGGAACCATGCCACTATAAGTCAATGTCTACTTGAATAAGATGGTTAGGTCTAGTTGCCTGGTTACATCCAAGGGGACAACAATGATCTCTCCCATCACACCAAACATATGGGCATAGTACCTTCCCCATACCGATTAGGTGAAGCAGTGCATGTGTAGCCATGCTGCATAATTCACACCACCGGACACTATGCCTGACATGCATAGTACTGGGCCGGTCTAGGGCAAATGGGCGTTGTAACCCATTTTAGGGTGTCATCAACTTCTGTATTTGGTTTTACCATTGGTCTTTGGACTTGGGCTTCTAGATTCTTAGGCACCATGAAATGTCCCACTGAGTTCTTTAGTCGGTATACGGCTTAAGGAATGCCCTGGGTATGTTCTTGAGGTGACATTTAGCATGTTGATCAGGATACCCAGGAGTACAGATCTCCATTCGTAACCTCCGAGTCCTTCACATTTGAGTGGTTCACTAGCTGCCTAATTTACTTCGTCCGATTATGTGAGTGCTTTGCCTTGCAGGCTGCCTGTCTAAATGGTCATATGGATCCTTTATTATCCTACTCATGCTTGCATGAGCAAACCCAATTGATTAGCCCTCAGGCCTTGACTTGACTCGGGGAATTCATTGAAGGGTCAAGACATATAGTTCCCAGGTGCAAACTCGAACAAAAGTGTGAGGGATGTAACTGTTGAAATGATGTTTCATTCCGTGGGCATTGTGTGGTGCTCGTCTAGAGGGAGTCCACATTGTTCCAACTGTACGTGATGGCATTTGGCTCAAGGTTGTCAGGCCGATGTGCCTAATCATTGCTCAACCAAGGGGAACCCAGGCTATGTTGGCCTCGACGGGCAAGGGCACCTTGCCACTCGTGGCACGGCTGCCCCGAGGCTGTCCTATTTTCTCTCCTGAGGTGTTTCTGCAGTGACATGACTGGTCAGTGTTATTTCTCCTGCTTCATTATCGCGGTGTAACTAGGGTGTAGACTTGCGCATGTGTGGCCTGGGAGTCATCGTTTTGAGCTTTGGCGCCAAGGACATCTCGCAGCATGAACGACTTAAGGCCATCCCCTCAAGGGCGCCTAGGAAGAGGCAGCGACTAACCCATCTAGGAGAGTAGTGCCACTGGACATGTCCTGCCCTTGCCTTACTCCCGCATAAATGGGCCCTTGGCGTTGGGCTTCTTCCAAAAATGTGTCCTAGTGATAGCAGTAGTGTCAGTGGTTGGCTATTGTAGTTTAGGGTAGTTGAGGCAATGATGGCCATTTTCTATAGGCACTAGTAGAATGCCCATGATGAAGGGGCTAGCTCGCAGTTAGGGGATGTCATGGAAGACTATGCATTGGCAAAGTATCCGTGTGCAGATAGCATGTTGACCCATGGTCGGCGTTATGGGCACTAGCAGAATGCCCGTGACACGGAACCCCTGCTAGACATGCACGCCCAAGATGTCGTTGATACATCTCCTACGTTGTGTAGGATGGTAATTGGGTGCCTAGGATCCTGTGTTGGTTCCTAGTTGACACCCGCATCACATTCACGGCCTACTAAACAAGTTGATGTTGTTGCAGCCATGAGGGCATCGGTGTCCCTGCCCTTCTCATACCCGACATCAGTTGGAGCCGGCGGTGGCCACCGGGCTCCTGCTGCTGCTGGAACGCCAGTGATCGCCGGAGCGCGGTCACCAGGCGCGCGCACACACACACACACACGCGCGATGAACTGGATGATGCACACACAGTTTCACAGCCCCAACTGGCGCAGATTTTGTTGCCGTTTTTTCATTGCATTTATATGACTTGATACACGGGTTTGAAGCCCCACCATTCCCACCACGATGCAGCCACTGCACGGTGCGCCCTCATTTTTGGATCGCCTGTGCGACATGCACGGTCGACGATTTCGTGGCGAGAACCAGTCAATGAACGTTGCGGTCATGGCGTGATCTGAGCACACCTCCAGATCACCTGCGCGATATCTACGCTAAGACAATAAACGTGCAACTAATGCAACTAGCTAATGCAAGTATTCGACTGGATTACAAGATAACAAACCACCCCCTAATGCTGTCGAACATTGGTGATGCCAATCCTCCCACGCAGCTCAATAAATCTGACTCTGCCAATGCCTTGTTTAGAATGCCTTGGCCAACTTAGGTGGGCGTGGTCTCGAAAAGAAAGAATATCAGCCAGCTGATTCTCAGTGCCAACATGATCAACGTCCACTTCTCCATTGCTGATACATTCACAAATATAGTGATAGCGAGTGTTAATGTGCATACTTCTCTCATGATAAACTGGATTCTTGCTCAGTTCTATTGCAGATTTGTTGTCAATCAAAAGCCTGAATTTCTGAACTTGGTTTCCTGTTAAATCTGCCAACAGCCTACTCAGCCAAACACCTTGACAAGCACCAGCTGCTGCAGCCATGTATTCAGCCTCACAAGTGGATAGAGCTACTGATTTCTGTTTCTGAGAGGTCCTTGTCACCAAGTTTGGTCCTAGGAAGAACACCATTCCTGTACTGCTTCTGCGATGAACCAAATCACCCCCATAATCACTATCAGTGACGCCCAACAATCTCAATTCAGTATTCTCCCCTGACACATACCTGCACCCATAGTCGAGTGTACCTGAAATGTACCTCACTATTTTCTTGACTGCTCCCAATGCTCACTGGTTGGTGCCTCCATGAACCTACTTGCCAAACCAACAACATATGCAATGTCTGGCCTAGTGTTCACCAAGTATCTTAGGCTGCCAATTATGCTCCTGTACTTAGTCACATCAATTTCAGCTCCCTTTAGGCCTTCAACCAGCCTAGCACGCTGTTCCATTGGAGTATCAGTTGGATTGCAACCCTTCATCCCACACAGCTCCACAATCTTGGAAGCATAAGCACTCTGGCACAGTGTAATTTCACCAGGCTTCTGCTTCACTTCCATACCCAAGTAGTAGCTTAACAGTCCCAGATCACTCATACTAAACAACTTCATCATTTGTTGTTTGAACTTTCAGATCCTGTCACTGTTTGGTCCACAGATAATAAGGTCATCCACATACACTCCAACCAACAAGAATGAATTTCCTTCTTTTCTTCTATAAACAGCATGCTCAACTTCACTCCTTTCAAAACCAAGCCCTTTCAGTTCAGAATCAAGCCCAGTGTTCCATGCTCTTGGAGCCCGTTTAAGGCCATACAGTGCCTTTTTCAGCTTCAGAGCTTTGCCTGCAGACTTAGGATTAATGAACCCAGGTGGTTGATGAACATACACATCTTCTTCTAGGTCTGCATTCAAAAAGGCTGACTTCACATCCATGTGGTGAACTTCCCACTGACCATGAGCAGCTAGAGCTAGAAGAAGTACTGTTTCCAATCTTGCCACAGGTGCAAAGACCTCATCAAAATCCCCCCCCCCCCTGAGTTTGAGCATATCCCTTCACCACTAGTCTAGCTTTGTGCTTGACTATGTTCCCAGCAGGATCCCTTTTCACCTTGAACACCCACTTGAGACCAATGGCTTGTTGCCCTTTTGACAGATCTGATAATTCCCATGTCTTGTTCTCATGAATAGCCTGCAGTTCGGCTTGCATAGCTTCTCTCCAATGTTTTTCTTCCAAAGCCTCCTCAACACTTGCAGGCTCATCTGCAGCTAGCAGACATACCCCACTATACTCATTGTTCTGAATCTCTACAGTGTAATCAAATAGATCAGACAGAGTCCTGAACCTCTGTGGAATATTTTCTGAACCTGAACCTGCAGCTGATGGTGTACTGCCCTGACTCCTAGCAGATGTAGCACCTGCTGGTGTAACTGGTGTGCCACCAAATCCTTGTGGTGCTAATGAGGCCCCTGGTGTGTGAGGAGGTGACTGAACCACAGGACTGCCACCACCTCCACCGTTTTCTCCTTGTGCTCCTTCATTCTGTGCTATTGTCGGACCAGCTACAGTTGACTGAAACTGCTCGACTGTGAATGTTTCAAACTCAGCTGTGCTGTCCACACGATCACTCCAACTCCAGGCTCGATCCTCTTCAAATAACACATCCCTGCTGATCACAAGACGCTTCTCCTGTGGGTCATACAACTAGTAACCCTTTGTTCCAGGTTTGTATCCCAAAAACACCATCTTCTTCGATCTGTCAGAGAGCTTACAGATTCCAGGACCAACTATTTTCACATGAGCAGTGCAACCAAAAGTCCTCAAGTAATCAACCCTCGGCTTCTTGCCTTGCCACGCCTCAAAAGGAGTTTTGTTCTTCAGACTCTTTGTTGGAGCCCGATTCAGCACATATACTGAAGTAGCAACTGCTTCTCCCCAAAATTCAGGTGGCACTCTCATACTCTTCATCATGCATCGTGCCATCTCAACCACTTTCTGATTGCGACACTCAACCACTACATTTTGCTGTGGAGAGTATGGGGTGGTTGTGTAATGCTTGATGCCTGCTTCACTGCAGAATACTGTGAACAGATTGCAGTTAAATTCACCCCCCATCTGTTCGCAGTGCCTTCAGTTTGCCACCATGATCCACTTCTGCTCTTTCTTTGATTTTCTTCAGGTAGGCAAGTGCTTGATCTTTCGTTTTCAACATCTCCACCCACATGTACCTGCTGAAATAATCTACAACCAGCAGAAAATGGGAACACCCACCCAGTGTCTGTGGTGTTATTTGTCCACACAAGTCTGCATGAACCAGCTGAAGCCCTTTGTCAGCTCTAAAATTTGAGGCTTGTGGGAATGGTGTTCGATGCTGTTTTCCTAGAGTGCAGCCATCACACACTTGTTCAACACGATCCACAATGGGCATACCACTTACTAATTTCTTTTTCCCATGTTCACCCAGGGCTCTAAAGTTTAAGTGGCCAAATCAAGCATGCCAACGCCAGGCTTCTTCTGACATACTGGACAAAAGACAGACAGGTGACACTACTCCAAACTTGATTGTGTACAACCGATTGCCAGTACGTGGAGCACTAATCAACAGATTATACTGACTATCAAACACCTTCAAGAGCCCATAATACAACCTGACATCACACCCCCCTTCTTCGAGCTGCCCCAAACTCACAATATTGCTCTTCAACTTAGGGATGTAGTAGACATCAGATAATGCCTTGTGTTCGTTCTGACGGCCTTCAATCACCACGGAGCCGAGGCCGCAGATCTCGACGCAGGAGCCATCTCCGAATCTCACCGAGCCTCGTACACCTTCATCAAGGTGTGACAGCGCCGCCCGGTTGCCCGTCATGTGGTTGCTGGCCCCAGTGTCCAGCACCCACGTATCGTCGTCGCAGATCACCGGCACAACCTTCTTTTTCGGCGAGATGCACCTCTTCACACCGTTCACGCACCATGCTTGCCGATGCAAAGAGCAATGCCTGCGGTTCAGAATCCGCCACAGCCACATTCACCGCCTCCTTCTTCTCATCTCTCCTCTCCTTCTTCGGCCGCTTGCAGTCTTGTGCCCAGTGGCCATAGATGCCACAGTTTTGGCATCGACCCTTGCGCCGAGGAGCGCCTTCTGAGGTTAGCTTGATACCACCAGACCCACTAGATCCACTGGCATCCAATCGTGGTGCCGGCGCCTTGTACTTGTTTTGGCCGCCGGTACCACCATTGCCGCCGCCTTCTTTGGATGAACCAGATTGGAAACGATGCTTTTGCTTCGCAATCCAGTCCTCCTCCGCCAGTAGGAGGCGCCCAGCCTTGTCAGTGATCAGATCAGTTTTCTCATCAAAACGATCCTCCGCCGCGCGCAGTCGTCCCACCAATTCCTCGACAGTTAGTGTTTTCAGATCGCAAAACATCTCAATCGAAACCAGGAGGAACGACACGCAGGAATTTCTTCACCACCCGGGGCTCGTCCACCATCTCACCGAGGGTCTTGAGGTTGGCTCCAAGAGTGTTGATCCTCACGCCGAAGTCATCGATTGTCTCCCCATCCTTGAAGCTGATGTTCTCAAACTCTTTTAGCAGCTTCTGGGCGTTGACATCTTTTGCACGATCAGCACCGAGACGCATCGTCTTGACCCGTCTTGACCACCACCTCCCATGCCTACTTGACGGTCTTCTTGTTCCCCAGCGTAGTACACATCTCCTTTGGCACAGATCGCAGCAGTGCACTCATCGCCTGGCGATCCTGGGAATGCTTCACGTTCGTTCCCGGATCGATGGTCTCCTAGATCTCCATCGCCTCGTAGTTGCATTGCATCAGCATCGACCACTCGGTGTAGTTCTTGCGCATGAGCATCGGCACATCAGCGTGTTCTCATGGACGCCGCCCACCAGGGTGCTTGCCGACGCACCGGAGTCGCTCATCTTCTTCGCCGCCTTACACGGGATCACGAACTTCTTCCGAGGAGGTTTTTCGGTGGGTTGACCGATCCGCCGTAGAACATACACCCAAGGCTTTGATACCAGTTGTTGGAGCCGGCGGTGGCCGCCGGGCTCCTGCTACTGCTGGAACACCGGTGATCGCCGGAGCACTGTGACCAGGCACAGACACACGCGCGATGAACTAGATGATGCACACACAGTTTCACTGCCCCAACTGGCGCAGCTTTTGTTGCCATTTTTTCGTTTCATTTATATGACTTGATACATGGGCTTGAAGCCCTACCGTTCCCACCACGATGCAGCCACTGCACGGTGCGCCCTCATTTTCAGATCGCCCGTGCGACATGCACGTTGGACGACGTCGTGGCGAGAACCAGTCAATGAACGTTGCGGTCATGGCATGATCTGCGCACATCTCTAGATCACCCGCAATATCTATGCTAAGACAATAAACATGCAACTAATTAATGCAACTAGCTAATGCAAGTATTCGACTGGATTACAAGATAACAACTTCTAAAGGACATCATAAGCTACCGTAGTCCTAGAGACAGTGAGTAAGGGCTCAGTGTACGAGGCCAAGAAGGAGCCGATAGAGCACATCTCCATGTATTGTCTTAGCTTTCATCCTAGGTATGCAAATCTGCCTTATGGGGTGGAAACATGCTTGTTATAATCGACCATCATTTCATGGTATAGTTTTGTAATAAATGTTGTAGTTTTGTCATGTTGTGCTCTTTTTGGCACCATGGCATGTGAAATGTTGATACTCCTTTGCGTTGTTGCCATAACATGCATTCGAGTTGCTCATGATACCTGTCTATCATTTGCCCGATGATATGTCGTTACATTCCCATCAATAAAGTGCTTTTGGGTTGGTCCTGACCCTACCCGTGAGCTAGTCGTTTGCATTTCTTGTGTGAGCAGGCCAGAAGCCAAAGCATCATATCAACATTCGCCTTGTATACAAGGGAGTTCCTTAGTGGGGTGGTTTTTACATTTTCTCAAAAACTGCCTTTTTTGCCACTGTGCTTCCTATACCGCTTTGTTCTCATCCTCCAACCCTAAGACCTTCCATGCCTCATGCTTCTCACTTTCACTATGGCTGCTGGAATCTAGACTGAAGGACAAAGTGTGGCAGAACCGCCAGATCTAATGCCCTCCCAAGAGTACTTGTCTTCCTTTACACACTAAGTACCCAGGGAGCACACTAAATCATACTGTTCCATCGAGCACAGGCACAAGGACATCCTGCACTGAGCGCACGCAGGGGCACTCCCAGCGACGGCGTTGCATCCTCGACTGGCCCAGGCACAGGGGCATCCTCCCGACGATGGCGGCGCGTCGGATCCACCCAAAGCACAGCGGATCCGGCGAGGATCAATGAGGAGGAGCCCACCGCCCACGGATCTTGCAAGGGCGACCTCCCCGGTTGTGGATCCGGCGAGGATAACCTCCCCGGTGGCAGTTCCGGCGAGCTCCGGCGACCTCATTCGCCAGTGGTGCAAGCACCTCGCCATCACTGCAGCCATCCTCACCTCCTCCTCCTTGGCCTCCACCTCTGCCTCGCCGCCGCCGCTCGGGGAGGCCCAGATCCGCCGCGCCCACAAGGCGCTCGCCGACCTCATCATCCTCATGCTCGATGACAGGGATGGCGGGAGTGTGTCTCGGGCCTAGTCCGCTGCACGCCAGATGCAGGCCATCGGGGGAGGACTTAGAGTGGTGGATCTGGCGGTGCACGGCTCCCTAAGCGGTGGATCTAGATCTAGGATTGGGAGTGGGCTCACCAGCGGGCTCAAAAATGGGCTCGTGGGCGGGCTCATGGTTTTTTTTGTTTTTTTAAATGATTAACTGAGGCGGGCATTCTAATGTGCCCGCCTCGGTTAATCGATTAGCGTGGCGGGCACAGGCAACCGCTGCATTTAAGCCACGATTAACCGTGACCTTACAATTACGGCGGACACCTTTGCCGGCCATGAAAGACCAAAAACGACCACCTCGGTTAAGTTTTATGTAGTAGTGAAGAGAGTAACAAGCCTTCCTGCTTCCATAAGCAAGTATGTGCTTAGGATAAGAAAGATAATTTGACTACCATCCACAGCAATGATCGGTTCTTAATCAACACAGGTGAAACAAATGCAACCAGAGCCTCGCTCTGTTTCTTCAACAAGTCCATGTCCATCCAAAGCCCAATAAGGTCCCGCCCGGTCTCCATTTATTATTCACGTATAATCCATGTGATAGTAACCTGGTAGTAATAATAGTAATATATTTTCCTAACTCTCACGAGTGAAAGGAAATCACTCGACCTCTACTGGAGTCCTATAGCATGGCAATCTACACTACCCTGTCATACCAGTAAGACTCATAGGATAAGGGTATATATGCAAGTGGATTCCATTCAACTCCTCGAAATGTAAGGCACAAGCAGAATATAAAGTCCAGAATAGTAAGGGTTGTGCACTGGGGCTTGCATGGATAACATATAACCAAAAGTTAGTATTCCATCTTGGTGGCTTGATCACCAAAGCACCATCTTTTTAGCTACTCCGGTTGATCCCACGATCCATCGTCATTCCTATTATGATATGCGTCGACGCAAACGCAGATAGATCATGATTTTAGGAGCCTAAGAAAATTGGTTTCACAATTTTTGGACTTCTACACAATTTTATTTTGGATTTACAAAATCGGCTTAGAGACATAATTAGAAAGCACCTAGAAAAAGGAAAGGGCCAGCAGCAACCTAATTCGGCCCAGCGGCCCAGCGCGGGGCGTTGCTCGCGTGGTACGCGACGGCCTAGCAACGGCCCAAGGCGGGGAGGCCCGCACACGCTACTTTTTGCAGAAAAGACCCCGGCTTTTAAACAAACTAGCTCTCAGTCCAAACACTATTTCTCTCTTGCTCTGACGTTCTCAATTGAAGCTCTAGTTTTCTTTGAATTTCCGCCACGAGGTCCTTGGCGACGGTGCGTGCGATGGCACGACACCCGCCGGCATTCAACGACTACGCCGGCCAACAAGGACCCGCTCAGACCAAGCTTAAGAGGTCGATCACCATCTACAACTCGAACGACCGCACTAGTTGGTAGCTGGGGGCTGGATACGCACTAGGGCGAGCTTTAGCGGCGAGTGGCAGTTCACGATGGTGGCGCGGCAGTTCTAGTGAGACCAGATGATGTAACTAATGGAGCGGCATTAGAGGAACAGAGACTCACCATGGATGAAGCTAAGGTGACGGCCGAGGTAGAGGGAGCCTGGGCAGGGCTGGCCAAGTGCGAGCGGGCACAGCGGCGACGCTCTGAGGTGGACATCGGCGCGTCAGGTCCTCACCCGCGTCATTCCTAGTCAAACGGAGATGAGGAATAGCATGAGCGGACCAAGGCAAGCTCATAGGAACAACTCGTTGAACCTCTACCGAGTGATAGGGCCTTACCCCCACATCATGCTCTGTTCGGCGGTGAGATGACCGGCGGTGATGAATTTCTGCAATTGGCCGGCTGTGGAGAACTACTGACTCTAGATGTGGGCTGGTCAGCTAGCTGGGTTTGAGGAGGAGCTGTAGGCAAGCTGAACCAGAAAGGAAGGAATCGGGGCTGCACGAATTCAACCGCGCCATGGATCCAACTTCGTCAGTTAGTCATCTATGCTGACGGCGATAGCTCGACTGTGCTTGTCGTGGCAATAGAGATATAGGGGAAGGTCGAGTGGGGTAATCGAGACAGAAATAGAGCCCGCAACAGTGTAGCGGTGTCGCCTAGCACTGCAAGGCAGTGGAGCCGAAGGCCAAGGCAGCAGTGGCAGCGGCACAGGCCGCAGTAACTCAGCGTGGTTGGTGGATTGAGTGGCATAAGACGGGTGCTACAGCAAGGACGGGCAACAAGAGACAAGGCGAGGCGCCACCACGGCCGAGCGATGGCAGCAGTAGTGCGGGACATGCCAAGGTGCCGCTCGGCGGTGCGCACGGCCTTGGTGAGAGGAAAGGCGCTGCGCGGAATCGGCTAGGCACACGGCAGCTGCACGCACGGGCTGGACAGAGGTAGCAACCCCGACCACAGAGCGGACCCAGTGCCAGCAGCGCGCGCACAGTGACTGTGCCCATGAGGCCAGACGGCCAAAACGGTGCTATGCACGCTTTTTAAAGTGAACCAAAAACTACTTAGCACCTCGATTGAGGTTCAACCAAATCCACTACCCTAAGGCCGATGCTAACAGCTAACCAGTGAAGCAAAGTTCATGGTCAGAGGGCAACCAGAGAAGGACATATGGAGATGTCAACACGACTTCGTCATACTGAGTCCCGGTTCGCAAACTAGGCTCCAAACAAGGTTTTTAATACGTTCTAAGAAAGTTTGGGTAATTTTTGAAGTAACGACGCAACGTCAAACCAACCTACAAACTACACCATGCCAAAGTACTCACAATGGTGCAACCAATAGGGTAAAAACATGAAGCTAGTGTTTAAGAATTTTAATCAGAATTTAAATGCTAAAATAGCATTGTCATTAGGTGTTTCAGACTTAGTCAATTAGTTCTAGGAGTTGAAATTGAATCCCAGTTTCCATTTTTGGGCTATCAAAAATACTATTGAACAACATTTATTCACCAAAACAAAAGTTGCATTTTCATCTACTAAACTTGTACTTCAAATTCTATTTAAGTGCTACATACAAGTTATACTTTATTTTTGTTCATAAAAAATGTTTTTCATGCCTAGTCAAAATGAAACAACTCATCCCCATATTTGTTTACTAGAATTTCTTGTATACATTTTTAAGCACCAAAGTAAATTGATTGGCAATACTTATTTGGTTCTTTTAATCACAAAAGTGAGTCACACCAAGTTCACCTCGTCATTTCATGTGACAATTAAATTTTAGAAAGTCTGGGAGACTTATTCATTAGCGTTATTAGGTCTTAACCTACGCTAACTAGGTGCATAACACCAGGCATGTTACACAAAGCCATGACCCAGATCTGCCTCGACGACCTACTAGGGAATGTAAAGCTAGAGCATGTGTTTCGTGATGTGTGAGGGCTACATGGGGATAGAACCCCATTTTGGCCTCTAGAAGCAACTATACCTAGTGTAGCTCGCGTCTGGCGCCCATGAAGGAATGAGCATCTAGCTTTGACATGAGCAGGGGTGGAACATCTTTGGGACATTGCTTATTTCATTAAAGAAGTGGCACTTGGAGTGGTTCTTCGCTCGTGATGAGTCATCGGTTCTCCCCACATTCATGGGGATGCACACTCAACTAATATGGTCTTGTATAGCCCCCTCTGAGCATCCGAGAGTTGAAGGCCATTGACATATTGATGTGAAAGATCAATCATCTCAGGGAGCATTGTGTGAGCATAGTCAAGCTCATCAAAGACGTTCATCCGTTGCCAGATTCAGCTGGTGCATTTTCGGGTACACCTTGTCGGATATATGGGACCGGGATACCTCGCCGCCTGTATTCTGGCCCACCCTAGGTTACTAGGCCAAAGGCCCCTATACACTAGGCGTATTAGCAGACATGACGATTAAGATATCAGACACAGATAATTGAAACCCTGATATCCTTGAGATATGGTCCAAGGATCTATTGTACTTTCCATGTAACAAACTAGGAAACGCATCTGTTAACTGATCGGATCCATTGAACCCTACCCCCAGGCCATATAAGGAGGGGTAGGGACCCCTCGATTGGCATCCTATTCCTTTACATTCTAAGCATAACTTCAATCAGCAGCTCTTGTAACCGAGCATATGAATTTGAATACAGAGAAATCTACTTCAAACTGGATGTCGGGTACCACGTACCTAAACTAGTATAATCCCTGTGTTCTTGTGTGCTACCCATCTGATTCCCTATGCATGAATATGTTGATCGATATTGCCAAAGTAAATACTTCCGACAAACCCGATGTATGAGTACTCGGGTGTAGATGCTCGATTTGGGGGGCACTCAAGCGATTTTTTGAGGTCATGATTCACCCCAAGATCCATGAGATATTGACCACAGAGGTGAACCCAGAAGCTCGGTGGCATCTAAATCCATTCTCTTTGATGAGGCCCGCCACTAGGGTAAGCCCAGAAATTTCTCTCTTTCTGCTGCTTTCGCCAGACAAGCATGGCTAGCTCAAGGCGCTAATGCTCCAATTTTGATTTAGCAAAGTTGTTCCCAACTATGATGATGCCTTTTGCCCCTGGGATGTCAAACTTGAGATACATACAGTTGGGGACGGCCATGAACTTTGTGTAGCATAGGGCCCCTAAGATGGCTTGGTAAGTGTTAATGAAGTCAACCACCTCGAACATGAGCATCTCTGTCTAGAAGTTGGCATGGTCACCAAACATGACAGGTAGGTCAACCTGCCCAAGCAGCTTTTCTTGCTTCCCCGACATGATCCGATGGAGGGTGTTCCAATCGGTGTGATTTGTGATTACAGAATCTTCGGGTTGTTCAAAGATGTATTGATGTTAGGGGCATTCAATACTTTCAAGAGTTGTTTGCTCCTAACATTGGGATCAACAAGGTGGAATCAACCTAGATGTGGGACATAGTTGGGATTCTCTGACAGATTCAAAGTTATTAGGGCTTCATACTATTTGAGACAGAGTATGGCCGATTGGACTGGCCTGACCTTATGAAGGGTGAGTTTATGCTGCCTCTTTGATTTGTAGGCATCGAGAAACCCAAATATCATTAGTCGCTGGGGACAGGGAACATGGTAGGGTCTTGCCTCCTTGCAGCAATAGGTTTGATCTCCCCCATTAAGTAATTCTTGAGTAGGTCACAATACTTGTATGTGTGCTTAACTAGATACTCATCGTTCTTTCATGGGTCATCAAAGCTTCTCAAATTGCCCTAGATTGGGATGATTGTGTGCTGGTCGAGCAAGAAGGTCAGTGGCCTATAAACTCCCCTCCCCTCTATTTCTTCATAATTCTCTTTTTTCTAAAGAGGAGGGGTCATCGTCATTACTGTTGCATTGCTTGTTATCACATCGTTGTTTCTCTATGCCTTGTCCTTGCTCTTTCCCTTGCCATCATCGGAGTTGTCTATGATAGCCACCTACTCAAAGTTGTGGCTAGTGCCAATGTCTATGAGCTCCCGTGTGGTTTCCGGGCTTCTGTGCCCGAGCTCATGCCCCAAAGACTAGTTGGTCGTGCAACTGGTGAAGGAGCCGACGACTTCGGTGTCAAAAATATCTGGGAGCTCATTGTGCATCTTCGTGAACTGTTGTATGTACTCCAAGAGTGTCTCCCCAAGCCTTTGATTGTTGTTCTTGAGATCCCACGTGTGCCAAGTCATATGTCTGTGCCTTGGAAGTTGCTGACATAGACATGCTTCAAGTTGGACCAACCCAAATGTATCTAGTTGAGAGGTGCTTGAACCATGCTATGGCCAAGTCAGCCAAATAGAGCAGCAGGTATTTGATGGTGAAAAGGTCTTCAATGCCTTCGATTTTGCAGATGGGCCAAAGAGTCCTCAATCGAGCCATTGGTTGGGGGTCGTGTCCTTGTTGTAGATGGCGAATTTAACTGGACTCAGAACCACTCAAGTAATTGGGTGCTTTGGATATTGGGTTAGAAGGCATTCAATCCACAATGATCCAAGGTAGGGCTCCGGTGGACCTAGTTGGTTTGCCGACTGCGATGTTCACTATCGTACATGTTCTCCCAGCGATTGTTGTTATATAAGCCATTGATATATGCCTTGTTAGTTTCATAGTGATTTTGGTCATCCGGTGCTCATTTAGTTCTGAGCATTATGCCTCATGTTTATGGTTTGGTGAGCATCACGGTGGAGCACAATCTAGTCTTTGACCGAGGGCGCACAAGCCCATTTTATCCGGCTCCATCGTTGACACCACAGAATGGGGGTCACTTTGTATGAGCGCCTCTTGACGTGGAGGTGGCTGGTGGCCTTCTGAGCAACTCGGCGCTCCACCTCGGTTGAAGGATGAGCTCTTGGCTCGTTGAACAGCAGTCTGTTCGACAAGGATTTTGAGCTTTTTGCGGGTGACCCGAAGGGCTGGGTCCTCTGGGTCAGGGATGCCCTAGAGAAGGTGTGTCGTCACCACTAGATTCTGACTAGTGCGTGGAAAGACATGCATGTCATAGACTTCTTGCATCATCTTGCCATGGACGTCAGAACTGTGTTGTTGCCTATGTTTGTGGGTTGACTCGTTCTTCCTTGAGAAGACACCTTTCGGCTTGGAGGTTGGCCATTTCAGACGTGACCCACTTTTACTTCTCATTGAGGTGGGTCTCCTGGTCCTCAATGATAGAATCCCGAGCGGCGAGAGCAAGAGAGGATTAGACGCACACGAACACAAGTGGCACACGGTTTTGGTGCTGCAAAGCGGCAGCGTTTTCTGTTGATTGATTGCTTAATTAAAACTAGTTACATGCAAAGACATGCCCCATGAACAAATGTGGGCGAGAAAAGTGCGGCACGTTCGTGATCAACCACTGCCATCCCAATGGCCTGGGACATGCCGCAGGACATGCTAAGTGAGCATCGTGCGCACTAGCCACGCACAGCTTCTGATCAGCTAGCAAAAAATAGAATTAAGCTAAGTACGATGTGTTCAGGACTTATTCTCACAATCTCCTCCTAAGTCCTAGAACACCTATCCTAACTTTACCATGCCGATCCCGTGACGGAGTTCCTGGAAGCGAACATGGCCAAGCGCCTTGGTGAGGATGTCGCTCAGCTGCAGCTCGGTGCTGACGAACTCGACGTCGATCAGCTTGTTGTCGGAGCACTCCCGGATAAAATGGAATTTGATATCAATGTGCTTACTCCGGTCGTGATGGACAGGGTTCTTCATCAGCGCGATGGCAGACTTGTTGTCCACCTTAAGCTTGGGCGCGAGGATTTTGCCGCCGATGAGCTCAGCCAGCAGACGAGCCAGCCAAACTCCCTCGCATGCAGCTCCCGCGGCCGCGATGTATTCAGCCTCACATGAGGACAGCGCGACCACCTTCTGCTTCGCCGACTGCCATGAGATCGGCCCGCCAGCGAGGAAGAACATAAGGCCACTGGTGCTCTTCCAATCGTTGACGTCGCCTGCCAAGTCGCTGTCGGAGTACCCCACCAAGGTGGGTGCAGCTATGTTCTTCTCTGCAGGATGATAGTGCACTCCCCAGTGCACTGTGCCTGCCACATAGTGCAGGACTCACTTGACAGCCGCCATGTGCTCTTGACGCGGCACCTCCATGAACCGGCTCAGATAGCCCACCGAGAATGCCAGATCAGGTCTGGAGTTACATAGGTACCCGAGGCTTCCAATGACGCTGAGGTACTCGGTGGCGTCCACGTTCAGCGTTGTGCCCTCCTTGAGCAGCTTCAGCTTCAGCTCCACGGGGGTGGCACTAGGGTTGCAGGCGGCCATCCATTCCTTCTCCAGTATCATGGCAGCATACGCGCCTTGCCGGAGTGTGATTCCTTCAACTCCCTGCATGACCTCCAGGCCGAGGTAGTAGGAGAGTGGCCCAAGGTCACTCATGCGGAATGTGCTTTTCATCTGCGCCTTGAACTTTGCCATGGCACCTGCATCACCACCTGTTATGATTAGGTCATTGACGTACACGCCTACGATCAGGCGTCCTCCTCCTTGACCACGGGTGTACATCTCGTGCTCGTTGATGCAGCGACTGAAGCCGAGCGCCATGAGTGAGGCATCGAGCTTCTGGTTCCATGCCCGAGGAGCTTGGCGTAGGCCATACAATGCCTTGTGGAGTCGGAGCACCTTGTGCTTGTGCTTGTCGTCCATGAAACCAGGCGGCTCATGAACATATACCTCCTCCTGGAGTTCACCATTTAGAAACGCCGATTTCACGTCCATGTGATGGACTGACCACCCGTAGTGCGCGGCGATGGCAAGGAGCAGTCGCACCGACTCCAGGCGTGCGACAGGGGCGAACACTTCTTCAAAGTCGATGCCGGGGCGTTGAACGTAGCCCTTGGCGACGAGGCGGGCCTTGTACTTGACGATGTCCCTGTTCTCGTCCCGCTTGACTTTGTACACCCACTTCAGGCCGATGGCGTGGTGTCCGTGCGGGAGCTCGACCAACGACCAGGTGTTATTGTCATGGATCGACTTCAGCTCCTCCTCCATTACTGCAGACCAGTGTGGATCACTGCCCGCCTCCTTCAACGACTTGGGCTCTTCCACACTAACATTGTGCAGCTCAACTTCCTCGACCGAGCCGAGGATGTTCTCCAGTGTCCTGTACCAGCGCTCTGCCCCTTCATCATCATCAGCATCGAGATTTTCGTCGTCGCTGAGTGGCGTCGCAAACTTCGATCGGCATCCCGGTGGGGTCGATCGGCGAGGCCAGAGGAGGTGTAGCCGGTGTGGGCGACGTTGGAGCTGGGGATGACGTTGTAGGTGTGCGTGGTGTCGAGCTTGGCAGTGTCGTCGCAGCTGCTGAGTGACGGAGCTCGTACTCCTGCTCGATGGTGAATGGCTCTAGGCTGACATCAGTAGAAGGGCCACCCCAGTCCCAGCACGCGTGCTCGTCAAAGACAGCATCGCGGGAGATGATCACACGGGCACGGAGAGGATCGTAGAAGCAGTACGCCTTGGATCCAGCTTCGTAGCCGATGAAGACGACTTTCTCCCCGCGATCGTCGAACTTGGGCAAGTGCGGGCGGGTACGCTTGATGTAGGCGACGCACCCGAACACCTTCAGGAAGTGTACATGCGGCTTCTTCCCGTGCCACGCCTGGTACGTTGTCATACCGTCGAGCGCACTCGTCGGTGCTCGGTTGAAGAGGAACACAGCCATGTGCACCGCCTCACCCCAGAAGTAGCCGGGCATGCCCCGCACTTGCAGTATGCTTCTCGCCGTCCCCATGATCATCTGGTTTTGGCGCTCCACAACGCCGTTTTGTTGGGACAAGTAGGGCGCGGAGAAGTGGCATTGAATTCCTTCTCCTGCACAATGTTCACCAAACTCGACTGAGGTGAACTCACCGCCATGATCGGTGCGCAACACCTTCAGCTTCTTGCCAGACTCGTGCTCGACGCGGGCCTGGAACGCCATGATCATCGCCGGTGCGTCCGATGTCAGTTGATAGAATCCCGATCAGCGAGAGCGAGAGAGGATTAGACACACACGAACACAAGTGGACACACGGTTTTGGTGCTGCAAAGCGGCAGCGTTTTCTGTTGATTCATTGCTTAATATAAACTAGTTAGATGCAAAGACATGCCCCATGAACAAATGTGGGCGAGAAAAGTGCAGCACGTTCGTGCTCAACCACTGCCATCCCAATGGCCTGGGACGTGCCGCAGGACACGCTAAGTGAGCGTCGTGCGCGCTAGCCACACACAGCTTCTGATCAGCTAGCTAAAAATAGAATTAAGCTAAGTACGATGTGTTCAAGACTTATTCTCACACTCAAGAGTGTGGACCACCCAGGTCAGAGTTTGTTGGCTTCTCTCCACTTCATCCTCGACCAGCACCTCATGACTGTTGGTCATGAAGCACTTGCGGGAGGGGTGGTAGCTTCCTGCACCCTCTCTGTCTGGGCTGTGGATGTCGTCAGTGTGATTCCCATATGCAGAGAAGTCGGTGAGGAGGTCGCTGACAGAGTCAACAACGTGGCCTTTCGTGATGATCCCAGCGTATATGATGCAGAAATGGGATTGCTAATTACAATAGTAAAGAACATATAAATGAGAAAGGCTAGAGAATCCAACGTGTTAGAAATGGGGATCAACCAGCACCGCCTCGTCGTCGCTTTCCTCGTCTTGCCGAACGGGGATCAACCAGTGCCTTGTAGTACACCACATCCGATGCCATGGCAAGGTAGAACAGGGAGCGTGTCGGGAAGGTCGGAGGACAGCACGTGCAGCAGCAGCCACGCCCTCCATCGCGGCGGCATCGCCCCATCTGAGCTCGAGGTGGAGGACACGTTGAGCTTGACATTGTGGTGGAGGTTGGGGAGTGTGTCGGGAGGTCGGAGGACAGCACGTGCTGGGAGCACTGCGGCCAGGGCGAGCCCTGCAGCACTGGTGCCCTTCCTCTTCCTAGCCAGAACCATGGGTTGAGTTGGAGGCACCAGATCTAACCATGGAGAAAGTTGCCACCATCGCGCCCTTGCAGCAACTGCCACCGCCAGAGATTAGGACCCTCGCCACTGTTGCCATATGCCCTTGATCTTCGTAGGCACGCCGGCGCGGGACACCGATGCGGCGGCGACCTAGGGAGACAAATAGATGATTTTTCTTTTAATCGGAGAGCGTCTTGAGTCCACGAGAGCGAGTAGGCCACGAGTGGGCCAAAAGCGAGCGAGTGACAGGACAATTGGGCCAGTGGAATAATGGGCCAGACGTAAAAAAAGACAGAAATTTTATCTCTTTATTATTATAGGTATAGACAATGGCCGTTTACTACAAAAAGGAATGTCAAAGGCCAAGAAAATATATCCAGCTATGGTTTGCACTAACCTTTCGTACTTCTTAAGATGTTTGAATTTTCTTATCAAATTATTATATGTGCAATAATAATTATACTATCAATATAAATATGTGAAACGTTAAGCTAAAATATATAAATCTATATCTGTATCTAATATTAAAGAGGTAAAATTTCTCTCCCGAAAATTTTAGTCTCACCCATGTCATCTCTGCCCAAGTCATGAATGCATCTTCACATCTCCTCTATCTCCATCCAATATGTGTATGGGAGTCCAACCCGGATGCTTGTTCTGATTTTTCTATCCGTCGTTTGGTCCTTCCTATTATTTTTCGGCTCAAAGTACGCCATCTTTGTTTGTTCAGAATACTTTTTCATTCAAGAGCATGTTCTTCTTTTCCTATATATTTTTCTAGTTGTTGGCTGGTTGCGTACGGAGCATGTTCTCTTTTTTTCCGATTTTTCTGTTCTCTCTTTTCCCCTATTTTTTGCCGTCTGGTTCAGTTCCTTTAATTTCTTGGTTACAAACTTGTGTTTGGATTTCTCGTGATTTTTAAAATTGTCTTTTTTTCCATGTTCAAGTATTTCTGTGTCTTTCATCCGTTCTTTTTCTACCGCCATCGTTTTGTGTCATGGTTTTCAGGTTTTCTTTCTCCCGCCTCCCGCTTATTCTAGTTCTATCTTTTTTCGATCTCTCGCATCCACCTCAGTTCGTCCTGGTTCCGTTTGTCCCCCACCACCCCCCACTACACCCCCAATAAATATGTGTCCGTTTTTCCTCCCATGTACATTCTAGTTTCTTTTGATTTTTCTCCATAAAAATAAAAAAGAAAATAAATATAAAAGAACAATAAATATAATGTTCCGTTTTTCCTCCCATGTCCAGTCCTAAATTAAATAAATATTTTAACCGGTGCAATCACCGATGAGGATTTTGATTTTTCCCCATAAAAATCAGCCGAGAAAAAAATCGGAAATAATAAATATAATTTTAAAGGTCTTTCAACAAAAAATTTCGATCACCAAGTTGTTGATATACTTTTTGATTAGCAACAAAATTTTTATGGTCAAACTAATCAAACCACAAATTAAAATTTTGAGCAGTTTGTTGTCCAGTCTAGTCTAAATTAAATAAATATGTTTGTAAGTTGTATGCTTGTACCGGTGCAATCACCGATGAGGATTACCATGTGGAAGATGAAGAGAGGTCTGTCGTCATAATTATCAACGGCCGAGCGAAACCAGTCCGTCTGAGCGCGACCATCGGTAACTAACTCCGCGTAATTGCTTTGCAACTTCAATCGATCGTCCTCTGCAATGCCGGCGTGGACATGCGGCATTGGTGATTTGAGGACCATTGGGCGTCAGGGCCACGGGCCACCAATGGCCTTCTTCTGCACTAAGCTTATCCTTTTCTTATGTTTTGTTCCTAATAACTTTGCTTTTTGCAATAGAAAAAAATTCATTTTTGTCATTTGGTTACCCTTCTATAAAATTTTACATAAGACAAAATTTATATTTCATCAAATGTTTAACGTTTGATGCAAACCTGCGGGGAACCTGTGGGATTAAAGAAGAAAATACTTAATTATCTTTTTCAATGTAATTTTACGAGCGCAGTTACCGAAATAAACAAAAGCGTGTTTAACATGGTTATGATATGCATGAGGAGAAAAATCTCTCAAGATTATACTTTGATTTACTTTTAGTTTTATGCAGGATTAATATGCCACTGATATAGCTAACATTAGTTTATGTTATGGCTGTCATAATAACGACAAAATAAATTAGTGGTTTAAAATTTTATAGATGGGGTAAAACATAAATAGATATGTTTAATTTTGGATAGTTTTTCTCTGTTGCAACACATGGGTATGTTTGCTAGTTTATCTATGCAAAAAGTTGTATAAATTATATGTCATAGTTATTAACATAATATAAAATAATTTGTTAGTAGTATTATTTGGGTCGTTAAGAAAATATTTATCATGATTACAAAAACATATTATGTAAATTTAACGCACATGCATGTATATGTACTTGATCTGCTTGATGACATAACATGTATGTTTACTTTAATCAAATTTTAATATATTAATGTTAAAAGAATTGGGCAATGTAGAAACGTATATATGCTTCATGGTTATTTAAACATCTTTTGTAATTGAAGATGTTGAAAATTTAGATGTAATGGATATTTTAGTTTTTAATAAATACAAATGTGGTAACATATACATTTTAAGGGGTTGGTAGATTATCTATCATAATATCAAGTGGTTAATTAGATGCAAGCTTCAGTTAGCTTAGTTCATGTTTCTTAATGTCATATGTGGATAATTTAAATGTAGATTCAAGGGGTACTTTATGTTGTTTTTACACAATCACAAAGATGTGTAATTATTTAGAAAATAGAATATTGATCCATTATCTATTAGCATCAATGTTGATTAGAGTATACCGAGTTGGTTACCCGATATTTCTGTTTTTTTGTGAGAATTTCTAGGATTATCTTTTTTTTTTTTTTTTCTAGCAGGTCTCCTGAGGAATAATATGGATGCTCCATAGGGACCTGTAGTTAGAATTTTTTAGGATTCATTTTTTCTTTTCTAGTCTAGTGCAATATATAGCTTTAGGTTATTATTTTGAGTTATCTTTCATAATGGCATATATGGGTAATTTAAATACAAATTTAGGTGGTTATTTTGATAGCAAATTTGGGTAATGTAGATACAAATTTAGGGGTTATTCCAAATTATCTTTCACAATGTTAGATGTGGGTAATTTATATGCAAATTTACGTTGTAGAGTTTACTTAATGATTTTTTTATAACCACAAATGTGGGTAATTATTTTTATATAAAACATGATTGATCCCATGTATATCACTGTTGCTGATGATTAATGTCTGTCCAATCAAAGGCTAGATGTTTTTTTATTATTGTAATACTTTCTATTATTTATTTTTTCTTCTACGTGTCCGTGAAAATTAATGTGAAGTCTGCGTTAATTAGTACATAATAGTAGTTTCATGTACGCATTTGGACAATATGTATCGTCTTGCTAGATATATGTTGTGTGACCCTCGTTCTCTGTATTGCTAGTGCCTTAGTGCTGTCTTATTGTCACCACTTCCCTAATTTTTTTTTTCCCTAATGAGTGTTATGGACATAGGCAGGGAGAACAGAGTTGCTCTGTGGGCCTCAGCTTTGTATGATCTGGGCCTCGGCCAGTGTAGCACCGAGTGCGTGTGTCTGTCATCCCCTGCTAGATATACGGTAGAGCAGGCAGTAAGAGCATCTCCAGCTTGCTAAATTAATACATTGAACAAGTTAGAAATAGCAGCCATAAATTTTGTCTTTCTCCAACAGTCTCTTATATCCTAAGCAATTTTGCATGGGGAACTTCAAACTATTTCGAATCAATCAATACTTTTTAATAGTTTCTTTGTTTCTTACTGTTTTTCTCATCTGGAACCTTTTTTTTTCTTAATTTACTCATGCGTTCAATTTACTCCGATCTCTCGAGAACAATGGCGGATGGGTAGCTGATATGGAGTTCCTCTCGACTGCGAACTGTTGGAGAACATCTTTTTCTCTTTTTTTCTAAAAAATTCAAATAGAGAGTTGTTTTACAAAACTCCAGGAGATGCTCTAAGAAGGGGAACGAATAACAAAACATGGACTGCCTCCCTGATTGTTCATCTTCCCCGCGGAGTCAGCCGTGAATCCTCCTAATCCCCAGCCCCATTCTTGCTGCTTCTACCCAAATCCCTATTCCTGTTAAGAAGAACCTAACAATGAGTAATGACTAGAAATAGACGGGTTGGTTCAGACCACGTTTTCTAATTGCTAAACAATGATCCAAATGACCTGAAAAAGAACATTGTTCAATATGATTCGCACAGTGGAAGCAAGTAGTTATTAATTTTCTGTGTGTGGTTGGTCAAGTAAATCAATATACTAGAAATTGGACACTATGCTTTCCAAAACTTTTCACATTTCTATTTATAATAAGCACATCTTGAGCGAACACTGACTATCAGCCTTATGTTGCAGGGTGAATGAACTTGTATTCTCTCAGAGGGTCGCGCATCATGTTGGATGGTCTAAACTAGCAGCCTTGGAAGAGAAGGTAGTGGAATGGAGCAAGGAGCACCCGGTGATATGGAACGCCGGAATTGGACCTGCAGCTTCATTCGTGCCCACTCTCACCAGGCTCTTGTTCGAGCGCAGCAAGGACCTGTATGGGCCCTACGACGAAATTACACGCGTGAGGCTCCCACCCGCTAAATCTGCAAGCATCGGTACAGCCCAGCATCGGTTGGCGTTTGAGGTCCTCACAGAAATACTGATGCTTGACGATGACAGCAAGCAGCTTCAGGAGCTCAAGCAACTTGCCGCAGAAGAGAGCTACTTTGGCTACGGCAAGATCTCTGACAACCTGATGCTCCAAGCTTTAGGACCGTGGTACATTGCCTTGTTTGCGTCAGATCAATCTGTACGGGTGGATCCTATCTATCATCGTCAATCGCTTCTTTCTCGAATAATACCAGAAAGGATCAAAGAAGCGTTGGAAGGAAAGAGGCATCTGCTGCTTGTAGAAAACCTGCATGTCCCCATCTCATTGGACGTGTTGGCTTTCACAATGGGCAAGCGGCGGCCATCGATATTCCAAAACCGGCGGTGGCTCATCTCAAGCACTTACAAGGATGTCTATGAAAAAAGCAGAAGCACTAGAGGTGCTGCTGGCCAGTCATTCCATTTAACTCCAGAATATTACTCTGCCCCGCCTTTCCATGATCTCCGTGAGCGAGATTGGGGTGTGTTGATTATAGAGGCCTTACGGGATGCAGCAAGATCCATTTATATGGCAATCCCGGACAAAGGATACTCTATGGAATTTTGGCTCCACGTAGCTCAGCAATGCCTGTACTATGGTATCCTCTACCACCCGCTACAAGGCGATGGAGCTGCTGGACATCAGGCCTCATCTGTTACCTCCGACGAGCTGGTTCGCTGTTGTGTGGCTGAGGACCTGCTTTTCTCAACAGCAATCTCCACCAATACACCAGCAGCCACCAGCCAAAAACAGAGCAACTACTACAGGTCGGCATATGGAGCTGGGAAGGTCGTGATTCAAGCCTTACAGGAATATTCATTACTGCCAATCTACTCTGTTTCTAATTCTACCTCAACAGCAAGCACTTCTATGTCATCCGCCCAGGACGTCATCACTGGTGTTTCAAAGTTAGCAGAGCATGTCCCACGGCTCAAACAAGATGAACTCAATACTCATGTGAAGAGCAACCAACTAAGATGGGTCTCATTTATGAATGACCATGGTAGGCATATAAGCTGGAATTGGGAGCCGAGGAAAACACGTGGAGGTATATGGATGACAAGCCTTGTTTTGAGAGGCTGTTCAAATTTGTCAGATTTTTCTTTCGATAAATTGTTCACCCCACAGCTCCGTGTCCTTGATTTGTCCTACACACCTATAAATTCACTCCCTTCTTCAATTTCCCATCTACAAAATCTCAACATGCTCTCCCTTAGAGGCTGCTTCCAACTGGAGACCCTGTCTCCGCCACCACCTACTTCTGACAAAGAAACATCACCACTTGCTCATCTGGAATACCTTCAAGTCCTAGATATGAACGGGGTTCCCTTGATTGAGCTAGCACAACAAGATGTCATCAATAAGAGCAATCTGCACTACCTTGATCTAACAGGCTCAAAATTCACCACTCTGCCTACAGAATTCTTCTGTGAAATGTCGAGGCTCGAGGAGCTCATTCTCGGTAATTGCTCTAACCTCAAAGACTTGCCTCCTTCCATTGCTCAGCTGTCCAATCTGTTGGTCCTTCATGTCGAGGGGACTCAAATCACATCTTTTCCAGAGGATATGTTCAAAGAAATGCAAATCCTGCATACACTCAAGCTAATAAACAACATGCTATTGATGTCACTACCAATGTCCCTGTTCCAAGCCAAAGGTCTCAAACTGATACATATTTCTAATTGCATCAGCTTATGTTCATTCCCATCATCAATGTCTAAAGCCAAAGGTCCCAAAGAGCTACATATTTCTAATTGCATTAGCTTAAGACTTCAGGCTCTCTGGGAACTATTATCATTCCTTGAAGATCTTTATATACAGACATGGGAGGGTTTGGAAGATATCAAAATCATTGCACATCCAAATCTGAGAATCTTCTCACTCTCTGGACCATGGGTTAGGTGCTTGTCCTTGCGTGGGTGCAGCAAGCTCAAATCTGTGAACATTAATGATGATCTTATGGCATTGGAGGATGTCGATCTTTCTGGAACAGCTATTGAGGAGGTCCCTCACAACCTCCCAAACCTACCACAACTCAACATGTTACTTCTTCTTGGCGTCCCTTGTTTCAAGAGATTCCCATGGCATCAGTTGCTCCGGTTTCCTAAGGTTTTCTATTTGGATCACTGTGTCAATCATGATACTCAAATTCCAAAGATGTTTTGCCAACCAAAAACTTGTGGAGATGAGAAACAGCCCCAAGGGAAAATTACCAATACAGCTCGTATCAACATAAATGATCCCAGGATGTTTCATAGCTTCAACACAGATGCTGTTAACAAGTTAGTCATGGAAGGGCAGTTTCTTCAGTCATTCACTGTCCAAGTTAAACCATGCAGTGTGAGAGGCAAGGGGTCACGGAACAATGAAGTTGAGCTATGTGCTAGGATTCAGAGGCATTCAACTTATCATGATGTCCAATTTACTGAGGCAGCTAGCATTATGCAGATGATGAAACTTGAGCCAATGCAACGTCATGTTGAGATATCAGCAGTGAATCAATACCCAAATGGCTTAAGGCATATTATCTCCGTCACAAATTCAATATTCATCACAGATGATGCTTTTGTTACATGCCTTACGGACCTCAATTATAATCTCAATGAGCTAGAAGAATGCCAGCTCCAATGCTGCAATCAAATGAGAGTAGTATTTTTAGTGCGGTCGGGAGGCTCTGAGGCTTTACCACACTTACAGAAACTGCAGGTCTTCGATCTAAATAACCTGCTAAGTTTGGTGGAGACTAGTCAACTTTCATATTCTAAATTGATTACTCTGAATCTACTAAAACACATCCACCTTGAGCACTGCCCACGGCTGGAGAAAATGTTCCCATGTAGCTTATCATTACCTGCACTGGAGACTCTGCTCATTCTCTTCTGCTCCAACCTCAAGACCATTTTCTACAAACAACCTCGATATCGGGTGGCACTTTCTCCACTCCCAAAGATCAAAAGGATCTATCTCCAGGAGCTGCCACAACTGATGCACATCCATGATGATGTTACGTTTCAGTTTGAAACGCCAAAGTGGGAGATGCTCTTTGTCCGGGGCTGCCGATCCTTTCAACATCTCCCATTCTTGAAGAAGAAATATCCGAAGTCAAAGGTGGAAATCAGCGGAGAGCGTGAGTGGTGGGACAGGCTGCAGTTGAAGCTACCAGAGCAGAGTGACTACTACTTGCATGTGGCGCCAGCAAAGTTTGTATCACGCAAGAAATATATCATTGAAAGCTACCTCAGGTGATCAGTTTGGTTTCAGATTCAGAGCTATGTGCCAAGCACACAACTAAGTTGCCCTCTGCATTCCATCCATCTTAGTGAGTCGTACTGTATCCTGCTTTGTGATGAGTGTGTTTATTTTCTTCTAATAATGTTTGCCATGGGACTTGTCATATTTGTGCTGGTTTGCTTGACATGTTTGGATTCTGTATAAGTGTTAATAATTGGTGGTTTCAGAGTTGCCATGAAACCAAGCTATATGTGTATGGAGTTATGAACTTGTGGTGTGCTGAGAACAAACATATACTATTTGTAATTTGTGACAGTTAATATACTCTGTTACTGTATTTGTATATGTTGTGGGCTCATTGATTACTCCCGTGGAGCTTAATGTTATTTTCTCATTTTTTTCGTTGTTTGGTTGGCTGTGAACTCCAGTATGGGCATATGGCCTGATGCTAATGGTGGGGAATTTCTTTTGACATTGGTAGGTATCAGTTATTTGACGAACTATACAAGGCGGTGGCCCTACGTAGACGATGGATCCCTACTGGAGTCTGCAGAATGGCTATCACAAGCTCTAATTGTTACCAATATAATTAGTGTAATGCACCTCACTCACATATATAGTTGAGAACAGAGAGTTCAGCGTCCTATAGACTCAAGAACAGAGTCACCTTGCTAGTTGTTATCTGATGATAATAGGTTGCTGTGACGATGCATCCATGTAATTTCAGGACAAAGCTTAAATTTGAAGGAAACGTATGAACATAATTTTTTAACACAATTAACCAATCAAAGCATGGCACCATCTTAACATGGAGCCTTGGGGAGTCTCCCCGTCATGGTCGAATACTTTTACTGGCAGAGGCAACCAGTGACCAAGCTAAAATAAATGGCATCCGGAGCACATTCAAGGATGCCGCAGCAACACGATTCCTGCCGGCAGGATCTACTACTCAAAGCCAGCGGCCGGCCATACAATCTAGCTGCCATGTCCAATAGGAGCCGGTGGTCCAGCTCGGATAGGATGCTGGCAAACAACTATGGCTAGTTGCAGGCGTTCCTTCATTCAGTGCAAAGAATGGTTCCTCAATTCAGTAGATTCTTCCCATTTTTTTTAACAATGGCAGGAGCTCTACCTTTAAATTAAGACGAATTGAGATTATGTACGAGAAACGGTAACCAAACAGGGTGCCTACACAGGACAACCAAAGGCTAACCCACCCAAGCAACATGGCAGAGTACACAACAACCATGGGTCATCGTTGCCAAGCATGGTTGCATAGCAGCTAGTAGCTCCAACTTTCCTTGGCAAACCCAAACGACTAATGACTCTAGATAGACGAGCCTGAAACAAGAGACTGCAAAGGTTATCCTTGCCAAGCTCAAGCTTGACGCGAAGAGCAGCTCTGACTTCCTTTGTTAACGCCACGCCCCACCCTCGGTTTTTGCCAGACCTCCCAAGCAGAATTACAGTCACCGAAGGAGGGGGCCTCGCCCCATGTCATTGTTGCCGAACCACATCCCCTGACGCAGCAGCTCCGACTTCACGCTGCAAGTCCTAGCTCCTTGTGTCAACCGGGCGCCAGGAAGCGAAGATTGTCCACCAAAGGTGACATCATGACCGAGACGAATTCCAACAACGACGCCTTCAGGAAGGGTACGAAGCCGATAGTGCCGCCGTCGCTCGTCCAAGATATGGACCATGTTTTCACCCGTGAAAGACATTCTAGAGGGGAGTATGAGGCCCCCAATAGGGAAAGCCGTGCCCATGGGCGTCACCGTCATCGAGGCTTTCGCCAAGGTGCCCCCCAAAGACTGTCGTTGGGCCCAAATTTCAGACCCCATGCCTGCCACCACCACCGTGGTCGCTGTCCAGCCGCTCAACAAAAGAGCCAAGAGAGGGGCATTGATGCGCTGGCTGCACGTGGCAGCCACATAGCTGCATTGGCTACCACCCCCTCCGGCTGGCCTTCGCATGCAACCGGACGACGACGCTGCCCACATAACACCGCCGGACGCTGAGGCTGAGGCCGTCACTGACCATTGACGATGGCCTGGCACCTGCCACTGTCATTGCCGACCTCTACCGCCAGCTGCCACGAGGCGCATGCCTCAGCATCGCGGGGACACAACATGCCCCACAATTCTAAGAACACAACACTAAAGTAATGTCTATTCTAAGCTATTTTCGGTACACATCATCTCCTCATGCATCCATCCTTCATCTCTTCTTCAGTGGCAGCGGAGGGGAACTTTATTTGGTAGCATGATTTTGCGGGTTCTCAGCATCTACTGCTCCATCTTCATGCCGTCGAACATAGCCTTCGGCACCTATCTCCTACTGCTGCCGCATCTCCATCTTGACGTTCTCAGTGGCGATGCTGGCCAGCTCCACGCGCTCGTACATCTCCGCCAGCTTCACCACCGCCGCCCAGGGCAGAATCCCATCCCTGCGGCCGCACTCCTCGGCCTCCTTGGAACGGTCCAGCTCCCCGCCAGCCCAATGCCTCCTCCAGCCACCTCCTCCTCCTCCTCCTCCTCCTCCTCCACCTCCTGCTTGGCGGCGATTGCGGCGCCCGGGCTGGAAATCCCGGAGGCGAGTCATCGGGCAGGCCAGAACGCGCGCGGAGCCGCTGGAGGTGGCGCCACCCCGATGGCGGCTGCTGTGGGACCTCCTTCTTGTGCCGCTGCTTCAGGGTGCAGATGCGGGTCTGGCACTAGATGTGGCCATGTGGGTGCGGTCGAAGCGGCGCCCCTCAGCAGCACGGTGGGCGTTGATGGCTCTAGCCGCAGCACGCCAGTCCTCTAGGAAGAGGTCTATTCATAATTATTTCTTGTGTTGTTTAACTTATGAATATAAGTTGTGCAGTGTTACTTATCTGCACAAGTTTTACGCACTAACTTATGGGCATAAATTGTGGTGAATAGCTTATGTCTTCCCAAATTATGCCATGAGTTACTTTCTTAAGTTATAGTCATAACTTGTCTTACAGTTAGGACAAGTATAAGTTCTCTATTTACAAGAATCCATACTTATAGTTCCATATGTATTTCTCTCATACTAGTTCATAATTAGGACAAGTTCACTGCATAGCAAAATAATATACTTATAGTTTGAAAGGTAGTTTTGGTGTATCCTGACTTGGTGTTGCTGAATTAGACGACCTATTTGTAGTTGTATTTTTCTTCTCCTCATTCTATGAATTCTCACAGTACAAGCTATAGTGTTTTATTATATACTTATTCCATACAACTACAAATAAATTTGGATTTCTCCAATATGAGTTCTTTGATTTTATTTTTCGCTGAATAATTTTTTTTTGTCATGTTATGTGAATTTCTAGTTTCAAATTACATTTTTTTTTTTTTTTTTTTCTTTTTGTAGGTTTTCATGCCTATTTTTTGATGGTCGCCACCAGTGGGTTGTCATTGCTAACATGAGGGATTACCTTTTCATGAGGAATAGAGACTTTTTACTTAGAATGTTGTTAGTATCCCCTATCATATTTATTTTTTTTTCTTACTAATTTTTTTATATAGAAATGAAATATGGTCCTCATAGTTTTAATGTCATTAAATTATAGCATGCAAATTTTGAAGAGGTGTTTGAAGCATGAAAGGTGAAGATAATGTTATTGACTTGAAACAGGTTCCTTCTTCAACACATAGTCCACCCTAGCAGCAAAACAACATAAGTTTATTTTCAGGCTATACATTTTCCTGATTTATTTGTTTTTCATGTATTTATATTTGAATTTATTCTTTTCAGTAATGATTGCGGCATATATATTATGAATTTCATGGTTTCACGTGATGGCTGACAGGTTCTTCCTATGGTTTCTCTAATATTTCAAAAAATGGACATGGTATGCTTTCTCTAATACGTGACATAGCTGAGTAACATGTAAGATTTCATATTATACCTATGGTTTTGTGTTTGAAGGAACTTATCTTTGCACTTTTTTAAACTTGTCACGGTATAAAGGTTATATTTTCATCTTTTTAAACTTCTCAGGGGTATAAAACTTTCAAATTATGGACCAGCAAGGTACAGCTGGTATGATTTTTTTCTTGCTAGCCAACTTAGTTGTTCAATTATGTACCTAACTTGTTTTTCATGTGTATGTTAGCTATCTTATTTGATTAACTTATGGTACAGAGTTATGTGTCTAACTTGTGTTCTCATGTGCATGCTACCTAACTTATTTGATTAACTTAATGTTCATAGTTATGTACCTAACCTGTCTTCTTATGCGTATGCAACCTAACTTATTTGATTTAACTTATTATATAGAGTTACGTATGATCAACTTACTGTACTTAGTTTCATATTTATCACCCTATGTTGGATTATCATGTTAGTTTTAGCTATTAAGTTATGTGTTTCTTTGTTGACAACTTTGTTCTTTTTGTATTTATGATTTTTAAATATTAAATATTTTGTGGATCTTGCAATTGAAGACACAGATGCTGAATATCATAGTTGTACAAGCTATGCTAATCTATTTTGTAACTTGTTATTGAAGTTTGCATCATCTCATGCGATTTTGTTGTGTAGTCTGTGGTGTAAAAGTTACTTTTATTTTCCTTAACCTTTTTTAAACCCTTTTTCCATGTTCTCGAATGATTAGTTTTTTGAACGAAAAGAAAAATGCTGATGAAATCCAAAGAGAATGTTTCATAACTTAGCATGCTTAACTTATTCTTTTGGAATTATGCTGTGTAACTCAGTTTGAGAAAGTAATGCGGGAGGAAAGAGAATGACAGGTTTGCATTCGCTCCCGCGAAAAGAAAATGAGGCCGGCACGTTCGCATGCACAGAAATAAAGTAAAGCGTCTGCTTGCCGAATGGGGAAAGTGGTGGGATTTGTTTATTGCTAAAATGGAAATTGCAGCGGTTGTCGAATCGTTCGCCCGACTAGAATCGGCAGAACGTTCCCTGATTTAGTCGCGTCGACATCAAACTCACACCAGGTGCTAGAAACACCAGCCCAGCGGCCCATCCAAGCCCACGAGGGCTGTAAACCACCTGAAAAGCATCGTCGTTGCTATTGGCTGCTTTTCGCAGAGGACAGAGAATCTCGTCAGTCCCTTTACAGACGTGGGTCCCACTCAGGAAGGTGCTCATTGGTGCCAGGCATGGTATATTTGACAAATGTAGGGACCAACTGAATAAACAAACAAAAGGTACCATGCAGATGCGGGGCTGGTGCGGATCTCTAGAAAACAGGAGCCGTCCAGATAAGCTCAACGACCACATGCAGCAACGAAATTTTCGCTCTGTGTAAACCACACTAGGGCACGCCAATACGCCGCCCAAGAACACCGCGCCGCCACTGCCCAGCTCGTTCCGCTCGCACGAGTTGGCTGCCACTACCGGAAAAGCATCTTTGCCATGTGCTTGGTATTTTGCCGAGTGCTTTTTATTGGGCAAAGTAGTTTATGTCTTCGCCGCCGCTCCCTGCACGGGCAGTTCCCGAACTGTCGAACTATGCGAGCGATGACTGCACAACAAGTTCACCAAGGGGTGTCGGCGTCGCAAGGTGCTGCATCTGGTCCCTGCGTGGCTGGGTCGCGTCTGCTGTCACCGCCGCTGCCTGTTCCGCCGGTTGCCAATTTCTAGTGCTAGGCGAGCAAGAACAGCATGGCATGGTTGGCAAGGGGCGGTCGCAAGAACAGCACGGCAAGAACAGATGTAGCTTCCAAAGTTCAGCTTTAGAGGAGAAACTCCCCCAAAGCACCTGACTCACGACAACACACGGACGCCGAAGCACCATGGAGGCGATGGCGACCGATGGCGACGCACGAGTTCAGCAGCAGCTCTAGGTCAGTCACTCACGGAGAAAGATGGCGGCGGAGTTGAAGGACAGATGGCAAAGCTCGTGCGTGCGTGCGGTACTATGGACTTGATGGGCCACTCGACTTGCTGCCGTGAGCGGCCCATGATTCAAGGGGAGTTTCGTGAGCTGGCTGTTGGATTGTCGCGGACGGCGCAGATGCAGCGATTGCAGAGTGCTGTCGCAGAGCTCTACTGCAGAGGATCCCGTTCCGCGTCAGGCTAGCTAGTCGCGACGCACGGGGCTGCCGTGCCGCCGTCGGGCGAGCAGCTGTGCCAAGCGCCGCCGCTGGGCAAGCAGGCTGCCGGCAGCCACGGCCCAAGGCTAGCCGCATCGCACCATGTGGGGAATGCTGCGCCACTGCCGCCGGGCGAGCAGGTGACCGGCCGCACGGGGACTGCTGCGCCGCCGTCGCCAGGCGAGAAGGCAGCCCGCCGCGCGGCGGCTGCCGCGCCAACGCCGCAATGGCACCCATGGCTCCCTTGCTCGCGGACGAAGCTGTCCATGCTGGCCAGCGCCGTCACACCCATGCCTCTCGCGGATGCCGCCGTCCACGCTTCGTGGCGCACCGCGGCCACTCGATTGCGACTAAGGTTCCCGTTCATGGAGATGTTGCAGATCGACTTGCTGGCGGGCAACGCGAGGGAGGTCGCGAGGGCAAGTCACCGACGAGCCAAGCCAAGGGTATATGTGGAGGCGCGCCGCGCGTGTAGGCAGGGAAGGTTGTGGGCTTGCACCTCGCCACCGGCAAGGCCTACACTGACCGAATCGAAGAAGGCCCCCATGCACGTGCTGTGTGTCCATGAAACGTCTGGAGAGACTGGAGAGGAGGGTGATGGTTTTTCTACCGGTAGAAAAAAAATATCGGCACCTGCCGGATTTGAAATATCGGATCAAATTTAAACAAATTCAAAATGCATTTTAAAAATTTTGGCATCATCTCACTAGAAAAACTCCTAAATCCATCTTCCATCACAAATTTAAATAACATGAATGAAATAACACAAAAGTTGTGTAGTGATAGTGCCAACTTGGAATGTGTTAGTGAGAAAATTAAATAGATTTTTAATTTTTTTATTAAGACTAGAGGATATGGAGATTTTAGGATGGTTTGGTGTAATTTTTGGAAAATATGAATTTCGAAAATTTTTGACCGATATAAAAATTTTTCGGACCTCACTGAAAAAATGCGATATATCGGAAATTTCGACGATTTTTAAGAAAAAAAATTCGTGGTGATGACACATTGGGACCACCTGTAAGTGAGATAGTGTGGAGGGGTATTTTGTTCCATATGAAAATACAAAATTGTCCGTATGCCTGCACGTGGGCCCAAAGACACCACAGACGTATATAATGGCATATTTCAGGTTTGGCAAGAATTATAATGGCACTAGCATAGTTTAGCGAATGTAATGGTGTGTTTCAAAAACAACAGAATTATAATGGCACAGATCTAATTAACCCTAAAAAAAAGGGGGAAATATTAGATAAGCAGAAAAGAGTTGGGATTCAATTTCTGCCAGGGTTGTGCTTCATTCCTTTCATTCAGGATGGTTTTTATGAACACGTCAAAATTTGATCACTGCAGAATGACTGCCACCTTATCTAGTTTTGATCAGAGTCTTATTCAGAACCAAGTAGTTGTAGTAAAGGTGCGTTAAGGAAGTTTTCGGCCAGAGGTTAAAGATGGAGAAAAAAAGATACATAAGAAAAAAAGTTGGACGAGCAGGTGGTGGTTACAGGTGAGGCGATCAACGGGATCACTTTGGCCGTGATGAATCCTCTTCAACCTTCTGCTTCTGCCCAATGAGAAAAAAACACACGAGAAAAAAAGTTGAACGAGCAGGTGGTTACAGGTGAGGTGAACAACAGGATCACTATGGCATTGATGAATTGTCTTCAACCTTGCCCAACGTCGAGCGAGGCATAGGTACAACGGCTTGATGCCCCCACGAGACCAGTACGTACGTAGAATGTCCCCGTCCGTTATCGTCTTGGAATTGGAAAGTTGGAATTGGATGATCCACGGCCGCTTGACACACCACCACTCGCCGTGTGACCGGAGCAGCTATAGGAGGAGCTGGGTCACTACTCACCATCCGCCGTGCCTTGCCTTGCCTTCCTGCCTCGTCCTTCACCTCTTCCGCCCACGTTGCAAAGAAACTAGTCGGTCTCGGACCCGGGGGAAAGGGATTTCCTGTACTGTTCTGTCCAAACCAAAATATGCATCAGAGCGTACGCACGCCGCCGTGATGACGACGTACGGAGCAGCAATCGGCGGCGGTGGCACCTTTTTCATCGTTCATGACGACAATGTGCCGAAAGTAGAGGCATATACTATGCATGACAGCGCTGAGCCAAGCGCGCCTGGAGCAGTGGGTAGCAGTGAAGCTTGGGAACCCACCGCAGTCGCTGCGAGTTCTTGTCTTTGTGTTGAGCACAGAGAAGGAATCAAGCAACCATATATAGATAATGATTGACTCATACTCCTATGTTCTTCTTTCTTGGTAATATATAAGTTCACACTGCATATTTTTCTCCTCTGTTCCTTCGTTAGATTAAAAAAAAAAAAAAAAAAAAAATTGCAGCATCGTGCCTGGTTTCTGAGGAGCCAGCATTGTACCTTTCAGTATATACTCCTATGTGGGAAATGTTAGATTGATCTCAATCCCGAGTTGGGCCCAACGGACCAACCGGGCCTTGACCTCGCGCCCTGATCGGGGGAGCCTAACCCATCTATGGTTGGAGGGCCCCTGTCACACTGCGCTATATAAAGAGGTGGGGGGGCCGGGTAATTGTTCACGAGATTGGCGGCCCGCCGCTCTCCCCCACCGACAAACCCTAAGCCGATCTACTGAGGGAGCGCAGCAAGTGACGGGAAGCACCTCCATGTCGCCGCCGTCGCCACTACATCGACTTCCGCACCACCGACCGTCACGCCCCTTGTGCGAGAAGCCGATGGGGAGACTCCAACACCGCCGCCGCCGGATCAAGCACCGCCGCCCCCGCCAAGACCTCTCGATGGTCCGTACTTCACCTCACTTCTCTTCTTCTTCTCTCTCTCAGTAGATCGATTCTCTAGGATATATTCTTGTTCATCATGTTTCTATTGTTGTTACCCATCTAGATTGCACTGCTAGAGATCCTATTTGTCTAACAATGGTATCAGACGCCTGTCTAGTTAGTGGATCTAGATTGGGAATGATGAAAAGAAAGGAATTGAACTGGAAATCGACCGATCCACGGATCGGAAAAGAACTGAAACCCTAACCCTTACGGTGATCCCGAAATCGAGAAAGAAAGGATGGATTGCAAGGGGTTTTCTCCTACAGGGATCTCCACGCCCGTCGGCACGCCGGGCGGTCACTCCGCCGTGCGGGAACAGCATCGAGCCGTCGGGGGCATCATCATGCCACCGCGCGGTCTTCTTCTCGGAAAAGGACACCGCCAAGACGGACCGCTCGACGGCGGCGCGCGCTCAAAAGCGGGCGAAGCGCGCACGCCGGGCGAAGGGATCGGCTGCGTGTCACCACCATCTTCCTCCTGCGGTCCGCCATGGCGGTCAATGCCGCCGCGGCATGAATGAGGAAGAGAATGGGGGGAGAATAGAATGGGCGGCGCTTCCATGGGATTCGCAGGAGGAGGCGCTCCCCTCACCGCGGTCAAGGGCGCCGCCGCCACTGGCGCGGTTTCGCCGCCGCCGCCGTTTTTCTCTCGGTGGTGAGAAGGGTTGGGGAAGAAAGTGAAATAGCTCTAGGTTACGAACCGCCGGCCGGACGCGGTTTTGATCGACCAAAACAGCGCGACGGCCGTCCGATCTCGACCGCCCTAGATCCAACGGCCACCGGCTATCGGGACGTTTAGCCGGGCTTGCTGCGTATTTTGGCCCACGCGGCGGTGTGCGCAGCCCGACCCACGGGCGAAGCGGCAGGTGGGCCGCTTGGTTCGCCCGGCCTAGCGAGCACAGTAAAAGTTTTCCATTTTCTATTTTTCGAAACGGTATTTGATTCATGTTTGATGAATTTGAATAGAAAATTGATATAAATTCTGCGCAAAAATTTGATCCAACGACTTATTTGCACGAGTAAAACAAAAAAAGTACTTTTATGTTTCGGAAATATGATTATATTAATGCTAAAGTTTCATTGCGTAAAATAAAGTTGTTTATCTCTTTTAATTAAATTTGAACCAACGGGAGAATTTGATTTTAAGAGTTACTGATTTTGAGATGGTTATAATATTGTTATTTTTTCGACCAACGTTGATAATAACAGTATTATAATGAGCATGTGTTATTTCTATTTCTGCCCAACGGTGATGTAGATTTAATGCATAAAGAGTTCTATGCAATGGCAATTATTATGTTTTTAATTGTTCTCACTTATCCGAATTGTGATTTCGGGACGCTTTCTCCTTGATGGGCGCTATCGACAAGATCCCGCCACCGAAAAGGAGACAACTATCCGGAATGGAAAAGAAAGATTGACTTGGCCTTTTTTGTTGGTCGAGGTTGACTGGGGTGCTCGCCGAACCGTGTCCCACAGAGCCTGTGGAACCGGTGCGGGGAGACCGATGAAAGTGATGATGCATGGGAAAAAGAGAAAAGAGGGACTTTGCTCCCGTCCGAATGTCATATGACTTAAAGCGTGGCAGATGGCTCAGTGACAACAAGAAATGTTGTGTTGTGATTGAAAATACAATTGAACCCTCCATTGCGGGCTCAATTGCAAAGTGTGATTCTGCCGAGAGTACCTTGAGAAGATCAAGAACCAGTTCACTGGTTCCTCCAAGGTGTATGCCACCCATTTGTTCAAGCAGTTGACAAATGAAAAGTACACAGGTGGTGGCATACGTGATCACATTCATAGAATGAGCCACTTGGCAAATAAGCTGAAAGCAATGGACCTGGAGATACAACCTGCACTCCTTATCCACTTTGTTTTTGCTTCTTTGCCTAAAGAGTATGACAACTTTGTGATCAATTACAACATGCAGCCGAGAAATGGGACTTAGACAAGCTCCTTTGCTTTCGGTGTGTTGATGAGGAGATAAGGATCAAGGGCCAGCAAGGTGGTCATCCGAACTACCTTAAAGGCAACAACAACAAGGGTAAAAAGGTCTTTAATCCCGGCTCTCCCTCAAAGAAAGGTCCCGTGCACCATAAGCCCCAAAGAACAAAGAATAAAGAACAAAGAATAAAGAATGTAAAAAGCAAAAAAGCAAGCGGGGAAGGTGAAGTGGGGTGTTTCCATCGCGTGGTAATCCGGGCCATATTAAGAAAAACTGCCCTGGTTACTTAAAGAGCATAATGGCAAAGAAAGGTGAGAACATTATTTCATTTGTAAATGAATCCTGTACGTATAGTTTTAAAAGTCTACATGGTTCATTGATTCTGGTGCAACAATTCATGTTGCTAATTCCTTACAGGGATTCCTATCGACGAGAACTACGCTAAGGAGAGAAAGTTCCATTAGCGTTGCAAATGGAGTCGAGGCTACAGTGGAGGCCATTGGAGATGTAGCTCTAGAGTTACCTAATGGCTATAGTCTTATTTTGAAAGATGTTTTTTATGTTCCTACACTGCAAAGAAACTTAATAAGTGTTATTAAGTTGGATGATTCAGGGTTTACCTGTAATTTTGGACATGGCAAATGTGTCATTTGGTTTAATGATATTTGTGTTGGTCTTGCCTTCAGACAAGACGAATTATATATGTTATCGCTATGTGAAAGTGTGAATTCCATATGTGATGTAACTGATGGCGTATCCTCGTCTACAAGTGAAAATAGAAAAAGAAAGCAAACTCTAATGCAACGGCGAAATTATGGCACCGTCATTTAGGCCATATTTCGAGGGGAGAATAGAAAGACTAGTGAAGAATGATATTCTTCCTCCTTTGGAGTTCTCGGACTTAGAGCAATGCATAGACCGCATAAAAGGAAAGTATGTAAAGCAAATTAAAAAGAATGCCAAACGAAGCATGGGAAAATTAGAGATCATTCACCGACATTTGTGGTCCCTTTCCCGTAAAAGAGTGTGGATGGCTATGACTCGTTCATTACATTCACGACGATTACTCCCTCGGTTTGGCTACATTTATCCAATTAAAGAAAGAGCGTAAGCATTGGATAAATTTAAAATTTTTAAAGCCTGAAGTTGAGAATCAACACAACTTAAAGATTAAAGTAGTCCGATCCGACCGTGGGGTACTACTACGCCCGGCATACCCCGTATGGTCAAGTTCCGGACCTTTTGCAAGGTTTCTATAGGAAAATGGTATAGTTGCCCAAGATTCCACGCCGGGCAAACCTCGCAGAAACGGAGTAGCCGAAAGGCGAATCGCACCCCTCGATGGATATGGTGCGCAAGTATGATGAGTTACTCTACCTTACCATTGAGTTTGTGGATGGAGGTATTAAAAACCGCCATTCATATTCTCAATAGAGTACCAAGCAAATCGGTGCCCAAAACACCGTATAAATTGTGGACAGGAAGGGTGCCTTCACTAAACCACCTGCGTGTGTGGGGGTGTCCTGCTGAGGCTAAATTGTTTAACCCAAATATTGGGAAGCTTGATCCCAAGACAGTGAGTTGCCATTTTATTGGCTATCCTGAAAGGTCGAAAGGTTTTTGTTTCTACTGTCCTGATAGACTTACAAAGTTTGTAGAAACAAGACATGCTATTTTTCTAGAAGATAAAATGATAAGGGGGAGCATGGCAGCTCGAAAAGTTGATCTTGAAGAAAAGCGGGTGTGCGCGCCCAATCCTATAATTCAAGAGCCATTCTTCGAGCTACCTGTTGTTTCTGCACCAGCAATGCAAGACATTGTGGCGCAAGAACCTGTTATTGTTCCTCCTGTGGTAACAACAAAAGAAAATGAGGAACCTGTTAATCAGGAACCAAATGAAACTGTTGCCACAGATGAGGGGGAGCAACACCAGACTCCAATAGAAGATGTGCCAAATGAGGAGGCCCCTAGAAGGTCTCAAAGAGTTAGAAGGTCAGCTATACCTAATGACTATGAAGTTTATAATATTCAAGATTTTCATATGGAAGGTGAACCTACTTCATATGAAGAAGCCATGAGTGGCGATCACGCATCAAAGTGGTTAGAAGCCATGAAAGCAGAAATGCAATCTATGAGTTCCAATGATGTTTGGGACTTAGTGGATATTCCTAAAGGAGCCAAAACAGTAGGCTATAAATGGGTCTACAAAATAAAACGTGACTCCCAAGTGAAGGTAGAGAGATATAAAGCGTGGCTTGTGGCTAAAGGCTTTACGCAAACAGAGGGAATCGATTACACTGAGACTTTTTCTCTAGTCTCATGTAAAGATTCTTTCGTAATAATAATGGCATTGGTGGCACACTTTGACTTAGAGTTACATCGATGGATGTAAAGACGGCATTCCTAAATGGGGACTTGGAGGAAAATGTCTACATGGCATAGCCAAAGGGTTTTGTCGTGGAAGGCAAAAAAAGATGGGATGTCGCCTACATGGTACTTGAAGTTTGACAAAACTATACAGAATTTTGGGTTTAAATCGAATGTCGAGGACAATTGTGTTTATGCAAAGTTTAAAAATGGGAAATACATTTTCCTAATCCTGTATATGGATTATATTCTACCTGCAAGTAGTGATATGAATCTACCGCAGGAAACAAAAAGATTTTTGTCCTCAAAGTTTGATATGAAAGATCTTGGTGAAGCTTCTTTTTGTTTTGGGCATAGAAATTCACCGAGATAGAAGCAAAGGGGTATTGGGATTGTCTCAAAAGGCATACATTGAAAAGGTCTTAGAGAGATTCAATATGCATAAATATAGACCTTCACCCGCACCTATAGTCGAGGGCGATAAATATTGGGTTTTTTTGTCCCGAGAACCAATATGAGCTCAACCA